>JBBPBX010021834.1:0-41988 GCA_038048925.1 Garcialebias charrua
AAGCAGCAGAATGTTAGCAAAATGTAGCCAAAGAACACCTGAAAGCTAAAGGTATCGAAAGACAAGCTAAAAACTGAAAAAAATTAGAAATGGTGAAAAGAAAAGGCATAGATTTGTTTGCTTTATTGTAATCTCTGCTTTAAATAAATCTGACATTGTTTATTATAAAACAGATTGATTTATTGCTTCTGTTTGTTGAAAAATACTTGAGAAGATATTTAAAAAATAATCGCGTTTTAAATCGCAATTGAAATTTATAGAAAAAAAATTGCAATTAGATTATTTTCCAAAATCGTTCAGCCCTAATCAAGAACTTAAAATTTCACAACTTGCTGACAAGACAACTTTTTTTTTTAATCTGGTAAAGTTCCTGTAGCTTTATCTGTTATATATAAATTCTCTAATATTTCAGGTTTGAAACTGAAACTAAAAAAATGTGAAATTTTGCCCCTATTTACAACTGATAATACTGAAATGAGCAATATCCCTATAAGAGATGCTGTTAAATATCTTGGAATTAATATTTCTAAAGAACACTCGTTAACATGGGCAATCATTTTACATCTGTTCATGAAGCCATTAAAAAGAAATATAATAGTTGGTTAGCTTGGGATTAAACCATTTATGGTAGAGTGCTATTAAGCAAAGTACTGTACCGTAGAAGGAATGTCTAGAGCATCACATGTGTTTTCTCCTTTAGAGGTCAGTAAATCTCTATGCTCTGACCTACCTTGACAAGATTTTGTTCAACTTTATATGGAAAAATAGGGCACATAAAGTTAAAAAATCTGTTCTTTCAAATTCATTAGCTGAAGGAGGTCTAAACGTTTTAACTTTTTCTATCTTTAATCAGATTATAAAAATTAACTGGGTTAAACGATTTCTAAGAAAAATAATAATAAAAATTCTATGTGGAATATTTTCCCAATTCATTTACATATTTAATAAATTAGGGGAATACGTTTTTTCATTGCGTTGTCCTTTGGCAGTTGGAAAACTTCCAGTAAAATTAACTAAATTTCATCAGCAGGCTCTTCTCTGTTGGGCTCTTTTATATAATCACAATTACTCTTCACATAATTGCATCATTTGGAACAATACTTATATACTGCAAATCGTTATATTTACATAATTGGGTTGAAAACAATATTAATTTGGTAAACCAATTACTCGACAGTAATGGTGAGTGGTATAATTATGAACTGTTTTTAAGTCACAATAATATAGATATTTCTCGGATTGAATTTGATTTGGTCATGAAGTCTATCCCGATAAGCTTACAGTCTTTAGTGCAAAACATACATCTTGATGAGGTGTTTTTACTGGATTCAATTTCGATTGAAGGAACTAGTATAATGCATAAAAAATTAACAAACGGATTTATCAGAACTCATTTAGAGGCTTTATCAGTTCAGTATATTTGTCGATACTTTTCTGGTGTTGGTTAAAAAATCAGTTCTTACTGTAATTACTGTAACTGTTCTTTTTGTCAGAATGAAGGTGAAAGTATTAAACTCTTGTTTGTAGAATGTCCTCATGTTGTATTATTTTGGTCGGATGTACAACGTTTCCTGACAACAAAAGTTAGAAAAAATGTTGTTTTGTCTAAATTACAAATCTTGCTCATTTTCAACAATTCAACCTTCTCTTCAGAAAAGATATATTTAGTTAATCTTATTGTAATTTTAGCAAAATATTATATCCACAAGATGAAATGGAGTGAAAAAAGCCCCTCATGGAATAATTTAGAAGAATCTAACTTAAAAACATACATTGCATCTATTGAAAAGCTTACGTTAAATAATCAGAAGCTTAGAAAAACAAGAACAATTTTTACAAAATGTTATTTATCATAATCAGACCACTACTGTTTATTATACTGTTACATATATAATTGTTTAATTGTTGCTTTTTGTTTTATTTATGTTTCTTGTAATAGACTCTATGTTCTGTTAGGGGTGGGCGATATATCGAATATACTCGATATATCGCGATATTTTAAATGTACGATGGTTAAAAGGGCTTTATCGTGTATATCGAGGATCCTCCTGCTGTCGCGCGGGCGCCCACTCGCCCCCCTCCTTCCTGCAGGCTGCAGGAGGAAGGAGCTTCGGAGACTTTCAGCACAACATGTAAACACGGCAGAAGAGTGCTGCACGCTGCTGAGGGGGAAAAACAATGTTCTTTCTGAGCTAGTTTGGATTAAATTGTCAGATGAGGGCATAAAAAATGTTTTTGTAGACGATGCTGAAAATAGTCCCGAAGAAAGGTCCGAACTACGAATCTTTTTCACCATTTAAACAGCGGAGTGGAGCATGATGAAACAGCAGAACCAAGTGTTTTTCCAGCTGCTGCTTCATTAAAACAAACCACGGGTCTGAGCTCATTTAGTCATGCGTGCACCGCAGAGAGAGGTGGAGACATTATTAAATCAGCATTTTATCATTATCGCTAAAGACACGGTCCTTAGCGGCTAACAAGATGGCTAACGCGTTAGCGTCTTCTTCCACAGCTGAGACTAACCGTGTCTTTAGCGATACAGCTGATTTAATAATGTCTCCACCTCTCGGTTCACGTTTCTGAGTGGAGGCTGTCGTGTTTTTACACAAGGATTCAATGCGACACTTTGTAGAGCAACTTAGAGAACGTCTTCGTGAACCCGGAAACAACCCCCTGACCCTTTCACAATAAAACCGGATACAGTACACAGAGGCTCACATTTACTGCAGTACTGTGATAAATCTGTTCTTGTTCAGAGGTTTTGCAGACATTGCCTGAACTTGGCACAGTTTGAAACTTGTGCACATTTTGTGGTTTGTTGTTAAAAATTACCAGCACATGCAAATAGTTGAGAGTTGTTACCTGTGACTGTTCTGGGTCAGTAAATTTTATGGCCACTGTATACACTTTTGTTTTTGTATTTTAAAGGCCTTAAATGTTTTGATTTAATATTTTTTTAATGTTAAAAGCACAAGAGCACCTTTTTAAGTTTAAATTATTTATTCTTCCTTTTTGCTTGAAGTACTTTTTATTTATGTGTGCAATTGATGGTTAAAATAAAATATTTGTTTGTTCAAATTTAGTGTTGACATTTTTTATTTTTTTAATGTTAAAAGCACAAGAGCACCTTTTTAAGTTTAAATTATTTATTCTTCCTTTTTGCTTGAAGTACTTTTTATTTATGTGTGCAATTGATGGTTAAAATAAAATATTTAAGTTTGTTCAAATTTAGTGTTGACATTTTTTAATCAATTTTGAATCATTTTTTCATTGATTTTGGAGATATCGCGATATATATCGTGTATCGTGATATAGCCAAAAAATATCGCGATATAATATTTTCCTCATATCGCCCAGCCCTATGTTCTGTATTATATTTCTGTACAATTGTCAACATTTGGATTAATAATAATAAATAAATAAAATCTCACTGAAAAGCAGGAATGTTTAGATACAAACCTAATCTGTGAAGCAGAACTTCTGGGTTGAAAGCAGCATCTTGGGTTTCGTTGTGTTGCAGTTTGTCCTTTAAACAACATTGTTCCTTTTTATCATCTGTGACTGTTGTTTCCAGAAACTCCATGTTTTCCGTAGCCACTTCGTCTCGTTGTTCAGCCTGCTGTCGCCTCATCTCTCTTAGCTAGTTTCCTTAAAACCGGTATAAATGAAACGAACTCAAGAAGATGAAATTACAGTAAATGTTACAGAAAAGTAATTCGTAGTCTAAAAGTACAGCACGATACCTTTCTTATCTTCTTCTTTTCTTGTTGCAAAGAACATAAGATCGTTGTTGTTATTGTTGCCTTTTATTGCCGAGTGTTTTCAAACGAACATGCCGGATAACTGTAAATAAAATAAACAAAAATGCCAATACTTAGTATTGCAAAATTCAAATAAACACAAACTTAAACATAGATTTAAGAACTAGAATAGATTTAACCAACCAGTTATAAACATCAGCATTTAAATATCACAGTGCAGCAACAAAGCGATCATTTACTAAATGATCGCTAAATGATTTAGCTAACTAGCTGCTACTCGCTAGCATCTCATTAGCTCTAAGCTAATTCGCCAAAACCCACGCTTAGAACAACAAAATAACATATCTCTCACATCTTACAACATTAATATAACTTACCACGTTGGGCAATAGTCATGAACACAAGTAAGATATGATTCTACCTTCGTATAGCTCGCCCTTTAGCTCGCTTATTGGAAGTCTCCCCCGCGCGTCAGCGCCTACTGAAAACCTTTTAGTCCACGCCCACCTACCGGATGGGCCCACCCCTCGGGTCGATAAAACCCCTCGACCAGGGTGAATCTATCTCTTCTTCATTCAGCCCGAATGAGAACCTTACTAAATTTTTTGAAATTATCATTATCATTATTTTTTCCATCAAGATGGCAAAGACCGGTCCAGGTTGCTCCGCTGGATTGATTCTCAGCTTCGACGGCCACGACACCTGCGAAAGGTGCCTGGGAGCCGAACGCGCGGCCCCGGACAGCGACTGCCCCCCTCTGCGCCAAGCTACCACTGTGCGAGAGGGAAAGACGGGCAGAACTGTTCAACCCCATCGGTGAAGACAAATGGACTCTCCGGGACCGTACGCTACTGGACAAACCGGTCGACCTCGAGGCGGTCACAAAGGACCCCTCTCTCTCAGCAATGAGCTCCCTAATGCACGACCTGCCCGCCATCATCCACGAGGCGGCCGTGCTGAAGGGACTGTCGGTGCCTACCCCTTCACCGCCCAGGAAAAACATCCTGGCGGGCTTGAGGTAGGGCACCACGTCGCAGCGACGCTCGACTTCGGAGACGCAGCAACGGACTCCGGGGACGTGAGTGGGGTTCAGGACACCACTCCCCCCCCTTCTAGAGAGCGAGGCCTCGGACGAGGACCGTAGGAGCGAATGCTCTGAGGTCCCCTCCCAGCCTCTACCGCCGGACGCCCCCCTGACTCCGATGGGATCCCTGATGCAGGTCCTTCCCGACATCATCCTCGGGGCGGCCGCGCAAAAAGGCCTGACGGTGCCAACCCCCTCTCCGCCCAGGCCGAACGACCTGGCGGGCTCGAGGTTCGGCACCGCGTCACAGCGGCGTCCAGACCCGGTCTGGCCTCGCTTCCCAGCAGTGACGGAGCTCTGGCAGAAAGAGAGACGAAGTCGCCGAGACGGTGAGTGGCTTCATGCCCACTCGCCCGCCATCTCGACAACCAGACGGGGGAGAAGACCGCCGGGACCAGAAACAGCCATCGGCTGCAGCGGGCTCGCGACAACCACAGCAGCCGGCTTTTCAAACAGAAGCAGCAGCGACCGTGGGACGGTGAGCAACACGCTCCACGAGGCCGCGGCTACCAGGCCCGTGGCGGCTATCAGGGCAGAGGCGGCCAGAAGCAGAACCCCTACAGCCGACCGCCTCAGCAGAAATGTCTCGTTGCGGGAAGTGTGTAATATCAATAAAGAGCGAAATGTTTTGAATAACGTTTTTCTCTCATGTTTCGGGCTTGTCTGTCGGGCCGTATAACCCCTCAGCCGCACGACTACACATGCTTCCCACCACACAAAAGCTAACCTCGAGTAAGATAGCTCAAACAAGGTAACAATTAATAAATGTTTCATGTTTGGTGAACTCGTTATTTTTAACTCTGAACCGGGTAATGAAACCCGTCCGCTGCTAAAATTAAATGACGCCGTGCAGCCACGAGGCTGCCCGGCAAGGGTCACAAAAGAAGCTAGCTAAACAATGCTTCATGTTTGGCGAACTCGTTACTGTATTTTTAACTCTGAACCGGGTAATGAAACCCGTCCGCTGCTAAAAATAAATGACGCCGTGCAGCCACGAGGCTGCCCGGAAAGGGTCACTAAAAAAGCTAGCTAAACAATGCTTCATGTTTGGTGAACTCGTTATTTTTAACTCTGAACCGGGTAATGAAACCCGTCCGCTGCTAAAAATAAATGACGCCGGTACAGCCACGAGGCTGCCCGGCAAGGGTCACAAAAGCTAGCTAAACAACCAGACGCCATGTTTGATGCCATGTTGGTTGCACCTCGTGCCACGCAGTCGACGCGGGGTCAATCCCACAGCGCGCTGCTTAGTGTCACGTGACGCGAGCCCGGTCCACGCTCAGGCTGCCGGGGCTCCGCCTCATCAAACGTTTAACTGGCGTTCCACGTACATGAGTGGCGCCACCTCTCTGCAAAGCTCCGATCGAGGTAAGAAAAGAAAAGCCACTCAACTTAGCCAAACACCGCCCGCCAGAAGACGCACGGCGCTCAACGGGAGCACCGCTTCACCAGAGCGAGCGCTCCCCGGGTCAGCAAGCGCGTCGACGTCAGACGCAACGTCGCGTCACGCCTCTGGCACATCGGGCTGCCCCTTTTTGGGCGGGGCCCCCGTGGGTTACCGTGGTAACGGAGGGAGGGCCCCAGCGACTGGCTGACGCACATGATGCGCTCGAGACAGCAAGATCTCGCGCTGCCACTGGGCAGAAACCAGCAGTGGCAGCAAAAATGCAGTTTTAGACAGGTGGCTGTCAAAAATCATAAGAAAGGGTTATGCACTCCAGTTTGCTGCAAAACCCCCACCTTTCAAGGGAATACTGGAAACAGTATTGTCAGTCAAAAATCAAAACTCCCTACTGTCAGAAATTCAAGGAATGCTGTCGAAGGGAGTGATTTCCAAGGTGGCAGAAGGAGATCAGAACAAAGGGTTCTATTCTCGATTTTTTCTCGTGCCCAAGAAAAGGAGGGGCGAGACCAGTTTTAGATCTGTCGATTTCCAACAGATCGATTTTGGGTGAGAAGTTTTTCACATGCTCTCCATAAAACAGCTGCTGAGGAATGTGCACAAGGGAGACTGGTTCACATCCCTCGATCTGAAGGATGCTTACTGGCACGTGAGTATCATCCCACAACACAGGAAATACCTGAGGTTTTTTCCTTCCAGGGGAACCAGTTTGAGTTCAAAAGGCTCGTTTTCGGCTACTGGTTAGCTCCCAGAACTTTTTCAAAGTGTGTGGAAGCAGCGATACGCCCACTTCCCTCAGCAGGGAGGTGGATCCTGTCTTATCTAGACGACCCACTTATTTTTAAAGCATCTAGACGACCCACTTATTTTTAAAGCAGGTCGCAAGAGGAAGCAGTAGTCCAGACCAGGGTATTAGCAGAACACCTGTTGGACCTGGGATTTGCTGTAAACTGGATGAAAAGTTCAGTAATCCCAGCACAGTCCATTGTTTACCTGGGAGTAAAGCTGGATTCACGCTCAATGAGAGCATGCCTGTCAGAGCAGAGGGCAGCCAATCTGACAGCACAGCTGAAGCGCGTCCAACCAGGGAAGGTGGTGACGGCGGCAGCAGTGATGCGCCTTCTGGGCCTGATGGCAGCCGCTCATGTGGTATTAAATCTGGGTTTATTACACAGGAGAACGGCCCAGCGTTGGTTTACCAACCTGCGCGTGGACCCAGTGCACCAAAAACGCAGGATGGTGCTGGTTCCCCCATCCGTGGGTCCAGACCTGCGTTTCTGGGGAAACACCCACACCCTGAGGGAGGGTGTCTCCATGATCACACCTACGTCTCACATCCCAGTTTTTCCACAGACGCATCTCTGATGGGATGGGAGAGGGACGTGCCTCTCCCAATCGGTGGGAGGAAAGTGGCCAAGCCACTCCCACCTCCACATAAACATTCTGGAGCTGATGACAGTCCAGAAGGTTTTGCAACATTTTATTCTGTTAGTTCAGCAGCAACATGTACTGGTGCACACCGACAACCAGGTGGCAGCAGCGTACATCAATCGCCAGGGCGGGTCTCGCTCAGCTCAGCTGCTGCGCGTGGCCAGGCGGCTACTCCTGTGGGCCCAGCAGAACCTGCTCTCTCCTGTGGGCCCAGCAGAACCTGCTCTCTCCAGAGAGCAGTGTACATCCCAGGAGTGCTGAAAGTGGGAGCAGATATCATGTCGAGGGGGGGACCACGTCAGGGGGACTGGTCTCTCCACTCGGACTTAATAAATCAGATTTGGGCCAGATTCGGTCGTGCAGAAATAGACCTTTTTGCAGCCCGAAGCGTGGGCCCATCCGGTAGGTGGGCGTGGACTAAAAGGTTTTCAGTAGGCGCTGACGCGCGGGGGAGACTTCCAATAAGCGAGCTAAAGGGCTCGCTATACTCGTAGAATCTGGGGTTACGATACGTAACCAACGTTTTATGTTAGATTTGGCTTGTTAGTTTCAGCTAACGGCGACATAAACGCACTTCCGGTCCGCCGTCAATTCACTTCCTGTTTACCGTCAATTCACGTCACTAGTGAAAATTCTTCTTCTTCTTCTTCTTGAGTTTTCTTTGGCGGTTGGCTTACATGATTTTGAAGCATTACCGCCATCTGCAGTTTAGGATATGAACTGGAATAGCGCTCAAAAACATACAAAAAAAAAAAAAACTCTCCATAAATAAATAAATATAGCTCAATTCTTCTTCTTCTTCTTCTTGAGTTTTCTTTGGCGGTTGGCTTACATGATTTTGAAGCATTACCGCCATCTGCAGTTTAGGATATGAACTGGAATAGCGCTCAAAAACATACAAAAAAAAAAAAACTCTCCATAAATAAATAAATATAGCTCAGATTCTGTTGAACAAATGAGTCCTTTTCAAGTATTTTAACAAAATGTTGGTGCTTGCAGAACTTGAGTTTTGTTGTAGCAACTCTACCGGGTCGTATCTGACGTTTATTCCATTGAGTCTACGAATCATTTGTCTTCTTTCATGAAGGTACTGATGGCAGATCATTAGCACATGCTGAATGGTCTCATCCTCTCCACAGTAGTCACATTTACCCGTGTTATGTTTCCCAATGATGAATAGTGTCCTGTTCAATCCTGTGTGTCCAAATCTGAGTCTTGAGATGACAGTTTCTTCCCTCCTGTTTCTTTCAGCGCTCCGCATTTCTCCAGCTTTACGTTGAATGCTGTAGAACCATCGACCTTTTCTTTCTTCTTCCCAATGCTTTTGCCATTTTTCCCTCATTCTCTGCTTTGAGATACTTTTTACTTCTGCCCGACTGAATTTTACATCAAGTTCCACTGAATTGGCTTTGGTAGCCTCCTTTGCAACTTTATCTGCCATTTCATTTCCTCTTATCCCTATGTGTGCTGGAATCCACAAAAATGCAACTGTTAATCCCATCATGTTAATTCTGAATAGTGTCTGCTGTATTTCTGTCAATATGTCTGGTCTGCTTTCTGAACAACTGTTTTTTATACTAATTACAGATGAACTGGAATCTGAACAGATGACTGATCTGAGTGGGCGATTATCTTCTATCCATTGAACTGCCAATAATATCGCGGTCAGTTCTCCTGTGTATACTGATAATTTGTTGTTTAATCTCTTCCCTACTTTAACTCCAAACTCTGGTATGCTGCCCCTAATTGCTCTGCTGTATTCTTTGAAGCGTCTGTATATATTTTTACATATCCGTAATATTGATCGATGTGTTCAATAACTGTGTTGAAATTTACTCCATTTCTAGTTTGTTCTAACATTTTTAAGTCCACTGTTGGATCTGTGAACAACCATGGATGTACGTTTGAAAGTGGAACTGTTGGGCTGACACTAAGATCATCCACTTGAATTTCTGTTGATTTTTGATTAATGGTCCAACCAAAGCTTTTTATGCGTTTCTTTTCTTTTTCCCAGCATGGTTTCAATACTTCTTGTGTTGGATGGTTTTGTTCATGTCCTTTCAGATTTGCCCAGTAGGTTAACGCTAATTGTTCTCTTCTAATGTTCAGTGGTGGTTCTCCCATTTCTACCAATATTGATCCTGTATGTGTTGTTTTGAATGCTCCAGTAATAATCCTTAATGCCTGATACTGAATACTGTTTAACTTTTCCAAATTTGTTTCTGAAGCTGAACTATAAACGATACTCCCATAGTCTATTATTGATCTGATTAATCCTGTGTAGATGGTCTTTTGTGCTTTCCTGTCTGCTCCCCAGTCTTTTCCTGTCAAACACCTCATGATGTTTAAAATTCTTTTACATTTATCTGTAACTTTTTGGATGTGCACTGTCCACGTAAGTCTCACATCAAACCAGATACCCAAAAATTTAAATTGTTTTTCTCTTTCAATCACTTTTCCATATAACTTGAGTTCAGTATTGTTAGGTATGGTCTTTCTTGTGAAAATTACTGATTTCGTCTTGTCCACAGAAAATTTAACTCCCCACCTATTAGACCATGTTTCAACTGTTGTTATTGCTTCCTGCACCTTTTTTAGAATAAACTGTAGATTTTTGCCTCTCTTCCACAAAGCGCCATCATCAGCAAATAACGATCTCCCCATTCCTATTTCTACGTCATCAAACATGTCGTTTATCATTATGGAGAAAAATAGAGGGCTAACTACTGTATACTTCCCTGCGGCGTCCCGTTCTCTATATAGTATTTGTTTGAGTAAACTTGTCCTATTCTTACCTGTATTTGTCTGTCAGACAGAAAATGTTTTACCCAATGAAACATTCGTCCTGTGATTCCCATTTTTTTCATTTTTATAAGTAGCCCCTCTCTCCACATCATGTCATATGCTTTCTCTACATCAAAAAACACAGCTACCACACTTTCTTTATTAATCTGGGCTTTCCTGATGTCATGTTCCAGACACAAGACTGGATCCATCGTGTTTCTTCCTTTTCTAAAACCACTTTGATAGTTGGTCAAATAACCTTTTTTTTCTATATAATACGCTAGTCTTTCATTTATCATTTTCTCCATAATTTTGCAGATGTTAGATGTTAAAGCTATTGGTCTGTAGTTTTCCGGTTTGGTATGATCTTTTCCTGGCTTCCGTAGCGGTATGATCACTGCTTCCTTCCAAGACTGAGGCAGCTGTCCTTCTTCCCAGACTCTATTGAATAATTCTAAAATAATATCTTTTGATGCTTCACTGAGATGTTTAATCATTACGTAACAAATCTGATCACGTCCTGGTGCTGATAGTTTACATTTTCGAAGTGCTCGGTTTAATTCAGTTTTGGAAAATGGTACATTTAATAAATCATTTTCTCCTTCCTCTTCTAAAAACTTTCTATTTTCTGATAAGGTTCTCTCTCGTCCTCTTTTTCCTTCTTCACTAATATTATTGGAACTATGGATTTTAATAAAAGCTTTAACCATCATTTCTGCTTTGTCTGTATTTTCAACTGCAGTTACTTCTCCATCACTCAAAACTGGATACCCATACTCTTGCCTTACTCCATTCATTCTTTTAATCATCGACCACACTTTACCTAATGCCGTTTCTCTTCCCACTGAACTACAAAATCCCCTCCAATATTCTCGCTTCATATTTTTTATGGTCCTTCTTACAAGACTTTGTTGTTTTTTATATTCAAGGAGATTCTGAGTATTATGATTCTTTTTTAATTTCTTAAACGTCTTATTTCTCATAATAGCTTTCTCACATTCCTTTGTCCACCATGGAACAATCTTTTTGTTACTCTTTCCTCCTTTCTTCATGATGGATTTGTTTGCTGCTTCTACAATAGATGAACAGAGCGACCTGTTTAATTCATTAATTTCTACATCCAAATCAATGTTTGCCATTTCTCTGTCACACGTTCCCAAAAACGTTGCCCAATTAGCGTTAGTGAAATTCCATGCCTGTGCTCCCCGTGTATCATAATGTTATGTTTCTAACTCCAGTTTGGTTATTATGGGATGGTGATCACTTCCTATTGTGGTGTCCTTAAGAACTTGCCATGAACTGATTCCTGCGAGTGAGTCTGAAACTAACGTGAGATCTATTGCTGATTCTGTTCCTGAAGTGATATTTATTCTTGTGCTGCTTCCATCATTTAAACAAACTATATTTTTAAGTTCCATAATCTCCTCAATTATTAAACCATTGTGATCATCATGAGTACCCCATAATGTACTGTGCCCATTAAAATCACCACACCAAACTAATTTCCCATCTAATTGTGAAATGAGGTCATCCAGAGTTTCTATTGACAATATTTTACCTGGGTTGTAATAATTTATGATTTTGACATTTCCCATTTTTGTCCATGTTTCAATTATTATAAACTCTAAATCAGATCCTTTTGTTAATAATCTGTGTGAAATACCCTCTTTAATGAAAATAATACAACCTCCTCCCCTACCCTCCTCTCGATCTCGCCTTATATTGGTATATCCCTTAATTACAAAATCTAATTTAGAGTTGAGCCATGTTTCCTGGATGCAAATTATGTCTGGTTTGTATGTGCTAATTTTAATGAACCCTTTAAATTCCTGTCCGTTTGCTATTAAACTTCTGGCGTTCCATTGTAAGATTATCATACGACCCTCTCCCCTGACGTTCCCGTTTTCCCATCTCCCCCAAGTGACTTGTTAATGTGTTCCCATGTTATGTCTTTTATCCCCAAAAACCTTTCTGCTCCTTTCACTATGATCTTGATTTTTTCAGTTTTTTGTTTGACTCGGTCTGTACAGTTGATAACATAAGCGATGAACAACATGATCTTTTCTACAGTAACTTCTGACTCAGGTTTTGGTTGTTCTACTGGTGTTAGACTCGGTGTAACTACTTGTTGGGGTTTTACATTGTCTATTCTAACCTTCTGTCCTTGCACCTTTTTTACTGCTTCTGCATAACTGATGTTATTGATTGTTTTCACCTGTTGAATTTCCACAGCCTTCTTTCTAATCTCACAGCCCCCATATGTCACCCGGTGTTGTCCTCCACAGTTGCAGCACTTGTCTTGACTACCTTCTGTGCATTCTTCATATTTGTGGTTTCCTCCACATCTTGGGCATCTCTGATGTCCTCTGCACACTGCAGCTATGTGGCCATATCTTTGGCACTTGTAGCATCTGACAGGTGGGGGAATGTACGGCCTGACTGGAAAACTTAGAAATCCTATTTTTAGTCTTTCCGGTAATCTCTCCATCTTAAACTCCAACATTATCGACATGCTTGGTACTCGTTCTCCATCAACTTTTCTTGTCAGTCTTGTCACTTTGTTAATGTCATATTCAAGAATACTCTTTTTGAGTTTTTCCAAGTCTTCGTCCGTCGGGATCCCGGTGATCACTCCCCTCATTATTTTATGTTCTCCTATTATTTTCCTTTCTCTGACACTCTTTTTACAGATGTTATCAATATGCATTACTTTAGTTTTCTGCTCTTCTGTATTCACAATGATTAACAAGTTCCCATCCCTAAGGATTTTAGCAAAGTGTACTTCCCCAACTTTCTTTTGCAGATCTCTAGACACTGCTATTGGGCCTAACTGTAAGTTTCCATCGTCTTCTTTGAATTTTAGAAAAATTTTGAACTCTTCCTTTACCATTTTTTTGCTCACAACATTACTTCCTTCATCTGAACTTATTTCATCCAAGGTCCGTTTTGTGTTCTCAGCCCAACCTTTTGACTTGTTTTTTCCTCTTCCTTGTCCTTTTCCAGTCGCCTGCGTCCAAACATTAATTTCCATATCGTCGCCATCATCAATCCGAGTCACCATTCCAGTCCAATCCACAACCAGCTAGTTATCCACCGCCAATTTCAAAAGGGTTGTTCATCAAACCGTTCCTCGCTTGAAGCTCCTATCCAGCTGACGTTGTTTTCCGCGCCAGCTGCTCGCCTACAGCTGGCTCCGTTTCTGAGTCTTCTTCACTAGTGGAAATGGGAGCCAACATCTCTTTTAACGGCGGATCGCAAGCATACCGCCACTTACTGTGCATGAGTGTGCAACAACATTTCTCTACATCTATTAAATTCTATTTATTACCGGTAATCTTGTATTTTTGAGAAAGATAAATAATGCTTTTCTTACTCTATAAATAACCGTTACGTTTCCTTCATTTCACAATATTCGTTCCTTTTTTCATTCATTCAACCTTTATTTACACAGGCTAGCCTCGTTGAGCCACGGAGATATGAGGTTCCATTTGTTTCAAAAATGAGCAGAAGTCATGTGTCGTTGGTACATGTAGTTGGTCTATGTAGCATGCAGATGTTGCATAAGCACAAGTCATATGTGTTGTTGGTAGATGTAGTTGGTCTTTGCTGCATGTAGATGTTGCACATGTCTATGTTGCATACGTCTATGTTGCATATGCGTTCGCTGCATATGTGTTCATTGCATATGTGTTCATTGCATATGTGATCATTGCATATGTGATCATTGCATATGTGATCATTGCATATGTGATCATTGCATATGTGATCATTGCATATGTGATCATTGCATATGTGATCATTGCATATGTGTTCATTGCATATGTGTTCGTTGCATATGTAGTTCATGTCGTTGGTCCTTGCTGTTGGTACGTGTCGTTGGTCCGTGTTGCTATTGCCTGTTCTCTTTGCCATTAAAAAATTCTTGAAGTAGGTCATGTCTGATCAAAGTGTTTATTAGATATTAATTACAAAAATGTTGTTCTTTCAATATTAGTGGTTTCAATAAATATGGTTTAAAAAATTTCCATCTACCTCGTATTTCCTTTAGGCTTTAATCAGGGCAGCTAACAAGGTGAAGGGGTGTACTGTTGCCTCCCTCTAGTGGTGTAGATAATTACATTAAATCAAAACTACCACAGTCTTTATTATTTATTATTAATTCTGGCATTAGGGTAGTAATAATAATAATAATATTATTATTATTATTAATAATAATAATAATAATAATTGTCCTGTAAACTCTGTGTTTTATTTTGCATGGCGCGTTGCTGCCATCTGTTGGACTTTTAGGGAACTGCTTTACTTTTACGTTATTTAGTCAGTAACGGTTTTTACTAACGGCAGAGCAGTTGAAACGCAAGTGTACAGTATGATCGCCGCATTCCAGGTCGAGTTCTTCGAAGCAATGCCTGTAAGTAGCAGCTTTTACTCTAAGACAAGAGTTTATGTTAACATATGAGAAAATAAGTAACTTGTTTACTGAATTTATGTTTAGTTTTGGAAAAACCTGTGGGCGATTTGATTATTTGCTGTGTCATTGCTAGCTAGCTGGCTGTTAAGATTACTTAGGCCGTTGCAGCTCATTATTGAGGTAGCATTGTTGTTGCACTTCTAACATGTAAACAAATGTAAAACACTTCTGTTAGCTGCTCTGAGCTCATCCTGAGTTGTTTGTGTTTTGGCAGTTTCACTCCGTTCTACATGGAAATAAAGGAAGAATTAATTAATCCTGACTCGTGTGAAAGGAGTTTGGCTGATGGTTAGTTTTTGGTACACGACACCATAGCGAGACCATTACAGTGAAAAGGCAGAAGAATCAGCTGAAACTTAGTCTGGAATCATCATGGAAGATCATGACAGTGCATCTCAAGTCAGCACAGGAAGCATAAGGTCGTCTGCATCACAGGTCAGCAGGGCTGCGTTAGCCCGTGCCAGAGCAGAAGCAGCACGTGCACGCGCATCTTACGCTGAGCGAGAAGCACAACTTAAACTGAACAAAGTCAAATTGGAAGCAGAATTGGAGTCCCTGAGCTTGCAGCGAGAGGCAGCAGCTGCAGATGCAGAAGCGGACATTCTGGAGGCAGCTGAGGGTAATGGCCACTTTTTTGTCATGCAAAGGAGTAATGCACCAGTACATGCTGAATCAGCAGAACACACATTTGAATATATTGAAGGACAAGCAAAGCATCAAGTCGACCTACAAAGTAAAGATGCCCTGAGCAACAGACCACATCTAAAGAATTATTTTCCAAGAGAGAAAGTATCGAGCACCAACGTCTCATATGAGCCAGTCAGAGGAAGTCAAAACATGGAGATGTTTCAGAACGCTTACAGGGAAACACCTTCAAAGGCTTATGTCCAGCTACCCACACCCAGTCATTACCCTCCAGCCACAGGAAATGATTGTGATGGGGCATCACCGAGACATCCAAGCTTCCCTAATCCAGCAGCTCGGCCCTATACATCACCAAATGTCACCAGCTCACATCCCCAAAGTCACAGAGACTCAATGTTTGACATTGCCAAGTATTTAGCACGGCGTGATTTGGTGAGCACAGGCCTCAGCAGGTTTGATGACCAACCAGAAAGCTTCAGAGCATGGGTGTCTGCATTTGTTAACGCGACCCAAGAACTAGAGCTGTCAGCAAGTGAAGAGCTGGATCTTCTCACAAAGTGGCTTGGAAGGGAGTCAGCAGAACATGTGAAGAGGATGCGCCTTATGCACATTAGTAACCCCAAAGCAGCTCTCAAGAAAGCCTGGGACAGGTTGTATGAGTGCTACGCTGCACCAGAAGTGATTGAAAGTTCATTATTTAATCGACTTGATGCATTTCCCAGAGTCGCCAGCAGGGACTACAACAAGCTAAGAGAGCTGGGAGATCTTTTATTGGAACTCCAGGCAGCAATGAAGCCCATACCAGAAACGATCCCAGTTTCGCTGTTCTCAGCAGTTCTTACCCTACAGTAAAAGCTAAGTCATTTGGGCAACACACAGCTGCAAAATTTCCTGTAACAGTGCATAAAACAGATTTAGAAGAGGAAATGGTTCTGCTGTTCCTGCCATACCTGACAACCCAAGCAGGTATTGTCCAATCCACAAAAAACCCCACCCTCTGAATAAGTGCAAAGTTTTCAGAGCTAAAACATTGGAAGAAAGGAAAATGTTTTTAAAAGACTGTGGGATTTGTTTCAAATGCTGTGCATCCTGTTCCCATATTGCAAGAGACTGCAAAGTCCTTACCAGATGCAACGAATGCAACAGTGAACACCACATCTCAGCGATGCATCCCAGTCTACTTTCAAATGAGTTAAAGACTATTTTAGCATCAGAGGTCAGCGAAGTCGAAGAAGATGATTCTACCGAGATCACTGTTAGTAGTCACTGCACAGAGGTTTGTGGTGAAAGCCAAGCATCCATGTCCTGTGCCAAAATATGCCTCGCCAGGGTGTTTCCTCAGGGCCAAAGAGACAAAGCCATCAGGGTATATGCAGTAATTGACGACCAAAGCAACTGCTCTCTTGCCAAGTCAGAACTGTTCGATATGTTCAACATCCAGAGTCAGGTTCTCCCCTACTCATTGAAGACATGTTCAGGGCTCACAGACATGTCAGGGAGGAAAGCTGCAGGATTGTGTATCGAACCAGTAAGTGGAGGAGAATGCATAGCTCTACCACCATTGATCGAATGCAACCAAATACCAAACAACAGATATGAAATACCTACACCAGCTGCAGCTCTTTATCAGCCACATCTTCAGTCCATCTCTTCACAAATCCCTGAAATGGACCCCAGAGCAGAGATACTGCTCCTCCTTGGGCGGGATGTTATCCAAGTGCACAAAGTCACACAGCAAATAAATGGTCCAGTGAATGCTCCCTTTGCTCAGAAGCTTTACCTTGGCTGGGTAATAGTCGGGGAGGTGTGTCTTCAAGGTGCCCACAGGTCAAGTGTATCATCCTATAAAACCACTGTTTTGCCTGGTGGTCGGCCATCTTACATGACATCATGTGACGCATACATACAGCTTCAAGAGAGAGCAAACTACGGCGGGGAGAGCCCCTGGAGTATTACTGCATCATCAAAGGAGCCGAGAGAACAAAGCATAGGAAAGACTGTGTTTACCGAAACAGGTAACAACAATAAGTTAGCACCATTATCTGAAGATACTGTCTTTTCAAAGACCATGAAGACGCAAGTGTACAGGGATAAAGACAATACCTGGGTCGCTCCGCTGCAGTTCAAGGCACCCAGGCCGAGGCTGCCAAACAACCGTGAGCAGGCAGCAAAGCGCCTCACCTCCTTGTGCTGCACGCTCAACCGAAAAGAGGATGATTGGGGTTGCCCGGAGGATCCTAGATGACCCTGAATCACCACTCACACCTGCAACACTTCTCACACAAAAGACAGCTGCTGCATCTCTCTGTGGAGATTTCACAAACAAGGATTCGTTTGGATGTCAGTGGAAAAGAGTACAGGTGCTTGCCAGCAGTTTTTGGAACCGTTGGAGGAGTGAGTACCTGTCTTCTCAGCAACGTTGCAAGTGGAACAAACAACACCACAATCTTCAAAAAGGGGACATTGTGCTGTTAAAGGACAGTCAAGCACCATGCAATGAATGGTCAATGGCTGTTGTTGTCACCTCATACCCGAGTGCCGATGGTTTGGTTCGCAAAGTGGAACTGAGAGTGACAACACAGAGTGGTTCAAAGACTTATTTGAGGCCTATTTCAGAGGTTGTACTCCTCATGCCCACAGAAACGGGTAGTTAAAGGTGTTTCAAGGGTTGTGTTTGTGTAGTGTGACATCACGGATGTCAGGCGGGGAGTGTCCTGTAAACTGTGTGTTTTATTTTGCATGGCGCGTTGCTGCCATCTGTTGGACTTTTAGGGAACTGCTTTACTTTTACGTTATTTAGTCAGTAACGGTTTTTACTAACGGCAGAGCAGTTGAAACGCAAGTGTACAGTATGATCGCCGCATTCCAGGTCGAGTTCTTCGAAGCAATGCCTGTAAGTAGCAGCTTTTACTCTAAGACAAGAGTTTATGTTAACATATGAGAAAATAAGTAACTTGTTTACTGAATTTATGTTTAGTTTTGGAAAAACCTGTGGGCGATTTGATTATTTGCTGTGTCATTGCTAGCTAGCTGGCTGTTAAGATTACTTAGGCCGTTGCAGCTCATTATTGAGGTAGCATTGTTGTTGCACTTCTAACATGTAAACAAATGTAAAACACTTCTGTTAGCTGCTCTGAGCTCATCCTGAGTTGTTTGTGTTTTGGCAGTTTCACTCCGTTCTACATGGAAATAAAGGAAGAATTAATTAATCCTGACTCGTGTGAAAGGAGTTTGGCTGATGGTTAGTTTTTGGTACACGACACCATAGCGAGACCATTACAATAATAATAATACTAATAATAATAATATGCCTGTGCAAATTAAAATTTCTTGAAATCTTCTTTAAAACCCCAGATATATTTTTCAGTGAGTACCTTATCTGTACAGCCAAAATGAATAAAAACTACAAAACTCATGTGCTCTTTACATAAATTGAGTAAAAAGTATTCCTCCTCCAGTCAAACAGGTTAAGTATTTTCTCCTCATCTCTCATTAAAGCACTGGCTCTCCTCAAGGATGTGTGCTGAGCCCTCTTCTGTTCACTCTGCTCACATATGATTGTACAGCCACACTTCCAGGCTGTCATATTGTTAAGTTTGCAGATGATACAGCGGTGGTGGGATGCATCACAAACAATGATGAGTCCAGCTACAGACAGGAGGTGGAACACCTGGAGAGCTGGTGCAAAGAGAATAATCTTCACATGAATGTGAAGAAGACAAAGGAGATGATTGTGGACTTGAGTTTGTATGAGCAGATGGTCACAGATGAACACAGCAACAAGAAAACAGATCAGCATCAGCATGATGTGATATTTTGCAGTGATTATTCTTATTATTTATTTATTCATGAGTCTAACAGCCTCAGGGTAGAAGCTGTTCCTCAGTCTAGTGGTTCTACATTTGATGCTCCTCAACCTCCGTCCTGAGGGGAGTGGGGCAAAGAGTGAGTGTGCTGGGTGAGTGAGGTCTTTCATGATGCAGGTGGCTCTTTTCCTGCATCTGGAGGTGTAAATGTCTGTGATGGTGGGGAGACTGACTCCAACAGACTTCTGTGCAGCCTTCACCACTCTCTGTAGAGCTTTCCTCTCTGCAACTGTGCAGCCTCCATGCCACACGTTGATGCTGGAGCACAGGACGCTCTCCACTGCACACCTGTAGAACGAGGTGAGAACTGGGCTGCTCAGACCAGCACGTCTCAGCCGTCTGAGGAAGTAGAGTCTCTGATGACCTTTCTTGATCAGGCTGGTGGTGTTGTTGCTCCAGCTGAGGTTATCATTCAAGTGTACACCCAAGTATTTGTAGCTGGAGACCACTTCCACTGCAGATCCACCTATGTTCAGTGGGGCGTGGGTGTGTTTGTTCCTTCTGAAGTCCACAATCATCTCCTTTGTCTTCTTCACATTCATGTGAAGATTATTCTCTTTGCACCAGCTCTCCAGATGTTCCACCTCCTGTCTGTAGCTGGACTCATCATTGTTTGTGATGCATCCCACCACCGCTGTATCATCTGCAAACTTAACAATATGACAGCCTGGATGTGTGGCTGTACTGTAGGTTTTGATATATATTGTAGGACTTGGTAAACATTAGTCAGTTCAGAAATCCAACACTCGTACAAAAGTTCAAGAGTTCATAGAACATCTGGTAAAGAACCACAATAACAAAGTCATTAATCTTAAACTTGTTTTCCTTCATGCGAGGGAAAAACTCTTACCCTCTGACGAGAAGCAGATAAGCTGAACTGCTTATGTTTCCTTGTAAGGAAGTACACTGTCCCTGCGTTTCCCAGAATTATTTTTCATTTCTTCCCTGTCGGGAAGTAAACTCCTCTACTGACGTCAAAAGAAGGTATAAATGAAACTACATGCTATTCTGAGACACAGATTAGATTCGATTCGGTATGGACTGTTTCAGCTGTAATTGTTCAAATTTAACTTATTAAAAGAGTTCTCTTGCTGGCAAAGGAAGAAAGGTCTCGTGTCAAATTATTCAATATGAGGACCAGTTCGCCTCAACATTTGGTGGCTCCGTACGGGTTTGCCGTCTGATCTGGCTGCTTTCTTCTGCTGACTGAGACTGGAAGAAATATTGGGCCCTTTGGTAAATATGTTTTATTTTATTGTATAAGTGATTTCTTTCCTTCTCAGCTGGTGGAGAAAGTGTTCGCTTGATCAGGGCTTTAGAACCTGTAAACTGAGGATTTCTTTCTTTTGCCACTAAGAGCAGATATTTAGAAACTTGCAAGTTTTGGCTGTTTGACAAATTAAAAAAAAATGATTACAAATTGAAAATTAAATAGTTTTTATAAGCTGACAGTCAAATTGGAATTAATTTGGATATAATACAAACAGCTTTCTGTGTCGACACTGCAGTAAAAATATAGTTTGAAAATGTGCTTTAGACTTGGTAAAACTAAATTGCATGTTATAATTCAAGCACTTAAAGTAAAGCTATATTGGTAAACCGGTTGTAAAAATTAAAAAGCTAGTTGATCACTAGTCTCCTTGTATATATATAAAAGGAGGTTAAAAAAGCTGTACCCGGATCAGTTTCTGAGCGCAGGAGAAAAACGCGGCAGAAGTAAGGTTTAAAGCTGAAGTGATCATTCAGTCCATTTTTTGTCAAACGTGGCAGAATTGGGTAAAAAGCTGTAATTACAGTCCTGTAGGCACGTGGTTTTTTTTGCGACAGGGTAAGAGTTATTGTGTTTAATTTGACATTAAATTTAGTGAAATGTAACACATACAACGCGTTTGAGTAATAATAACATCATACCATGGTTAAAGGCCTGAAAAACTGTGCACAGTTGCATAAAACAAATATCTTTATTAAAAACTGTACATGTACAATTAAAACTGCAAATAAAATTTAATAATATAATTTAATAATTTAATAATAGTATGAACAAATTGCATAAAATGCACTAAAAGTGTTCATAAATAAAATAATAAAATATAGTGTTAATACATAAATTAGTGACTAAAGTGTTAATATATAAACTGAATATTTAATTAAAGTGTTAATAAATTATTAGTGTAAAGTTAAGACACTAGACATCATAGAATCAATAATAAAGCTGTTGTTTAAGAGCTGAACAGGAAGGACGATGTGAGCACTGCTCAAAAAGCAGCACATCTGCTATAAATAGCCTGCTGCTTTTCCTGTGTGGAGCTAGACAATGTTGTTGACTTTGGCTGTCCGAAAGAGGTTACGCTCTTTCTGCCGGTTTTTACATGGGCATGGAATGTGCTATTGGAAAACTTTTCGATGCGAGTGTAGTTTCTGCTTGTTAAAATAAATGTTTGCTTGGGAAGAGATGAGGAATGTTTTTTCCAAGGAAGTTGGAGTGTTAGAAGAAAAGTCTAAGGTCTTGAGGTTCCGATGTGATTGATCATTTTTGCACTGGTAGCTGTCGTCTGGTTTTGCTGGATGTCAAGAAACAGTTGTTTTGAGTGGAGACGGTCGACAAAGAACGGTTGTTTGTGCTGTGGTTTTTTTTTTTTTTCTTCTGAGGGCTTTGACAGGAAACAGATCTTTCCTGAAATGAAGCACACACACACACATTTTTACTGAGACATCATCAGAGTTTGGGTAAACCCACGTATAATTTATTATACTCCTAAAAGAGTTCATCTCCCAAAGAGATAAACTCGCATACAACCTAGTTTAAACTAAATGTGAAATTAATTCTGGTTTCATAATAGTAAAATTTTTGAAATAAAGTGCTTAAGTGTTTAAATCTAGGAATAATAAGACGTCTTCATATGTGTATCTGAAGAAAAACTGTGTAAAAGAAGCTGGGGATCACGCCCTTTGGAAAATTGCTAACTTCCCCCACACATACTCACGCACAAGATAATTTGTGTGAGGAAACATTCCCGCAGCAAAAATGGGATAACAAGAAGATCAGAAATAAAGGCACATGCAAACATGTGCTTAACACGGTCGAAAACAGGGTTAAACAAAACCTGATTAAGTTAAATATCTTAGATATTTGTTTAAGACAGTGGACGGAAAAATTGAAGTATAAAAGACTATATATGTACGTTAAATACTCACAGTCCATGAAGAAGCCGATGTGTTGCTGGTTTGGGACCGTGTGTGGGTCTCGAAGGTCCAGCTCTCCCTGCCGTACACCCCTCCCGTGCTTTGGCTGTGGGCTGTGTGAGACCAGTGCAAAAACACACACACGCACACACAAACAGCCTCGTATGAAAAAACTAACAGGAAACTGAGTGGAATATGAATTCATTCTAAAAATATATGTTCGTTCTGAAAACAACGTACACTGTATAAAAGAATAAAGAATAAAACTGTACTCACCTCTGACAGAAAAAGCATTAAATATGGAGAAGAGGGGAGTTAGTTTATCTTGCCGAACAGAGCAATAATGAGCGTCTGTGTCCTGGTTGAGTGTGACTCATGAATTACCATAAAAGGAATTGACATGCAAGCTGAGGCCAGCTAAGTTTCTGAAAATAAACTCAAGAGTACAAATCCTACACTTCGTCTCTAGGACAGAAAGTTTTTGTGCAGAAAGCAACCAGAACTTTAAATAATTATTTTCATTCAAACCTTATGAACAGTCTCATAGTACTTTGAGATTAATGAAAAGTGCATTATAAATTGAATTTATTATTATTATTATTAACAGTTGAATGTTTTTATTCATTAAAAGATAAATGAATATCTTTTTCAAATTGTACTATAGATTTACTTTAACCATAATTGGTGATTAACACTTTAGGCGAATAATTGTTAAAGTTCAATCCTTTTATCTTCTGTGACAGATAAATGTTTTTTACTTAGATTGGATCTTTCTGGTCTAAAAATATAGAACTAAAATGATTTAAATGCAGAAATAATTTTATTTATATTAAAAAAAACTGAACAACATACAATTTTAAAATTGATTTAAAGCTCTGTAATAATAGTGATCTCTCAGTATGAACTTTGATTTTGTGAAAAGAATATAAGATAATGCTAATAAACTTTGTTTTGTGTCACGTGGTGTTAAGTGTACTTGCTGGGTGTGTCTTGGAAACCACTAGTGCCGAGAACATGACACTATGAAGAACAGAGACAGTGATCATGAAGTCTGAAACAGAGACAATGGAGCACAGTGTGGATGAACTGAAAAATGGCTCAAGAGAAGCGTTAATGGGGGGTGCACAAACAAAATGACATTCGTGAACTGAAAAATACCTACACAAAGGCTGCTACAGCAAACTTGATTAAAGCTGCAGTATGTAGCTTTTTTTATGAACATATTTCTTCACTCTGTCACTACCTCCTGACAGACTGATGTTAGCCAGGTAATCTCTGAAAAAATTTAAAAAAAAATATTGTCCCCTTGCTTCTCCAGGTGGTAAATAAGCATTTCTAAAAAGAAAAGGTGACCCGCCATTTTCCAGCCAATAAAAACAGAGTTTGTAACCAGCCAATAAAAACAGAGCTTGAATTTGAATCAGCCAATAAAAACAGAGCTTGAATTTGAAATTCAACAGACCACAAGGGGGCAGAGCCACATATGGCTCTGAGGGGGAGGGATCAGAATGCTTTGCCTGTTGAAAATATTTCTAACTGCTGCAGTTCTACAGAAACTGCATACTGAACCTTTAAGAAGAAAAGAACTGTTGCAGGAAATAAAGAGACTGTTTCAAGTGCTACATGAAATCTTTTGGAACTCAAACGTGTACATGATCATGTGAACAAGAACTGACTGACAACAATGCGGTTGCATGGACTTGCGCCTGGTGGCAGACGGAGGCACACACAGTGAGAAGCTGTTTACTATAAGCATATGTTATTTTAACATTTTATAAAAACTGTTCGGATTTCATACTGAAATGATCTTTGAAACAAACAATTTTAAAGTAAATTTTGTAAGTCAATTAAGTCTGGATAAGAAAAGGATTTTTAATTGACCACATCGAGACAAAATGTTAAGATAACAACTTATGATCTAAACAACTTATGATCTAAACAAAAAGTTTATCTTTAGGTAAGAGGATTTTAGGCTGTGTTTTCTAAAAAGAACGTGTGAACAGTACATACTGTTTACAACCAAATAACTTTAAACCAAGAAAGTGGCTACACAAATAAATAATTTTTTTTACATCCAGGTATATAAAATTATTACACAAATCACATTTTATAATTTGACCACTGCTCACACATACAAAGTATTGTGTTAGACAGATAAAAACATACACATTTTCACATATATTGTAACAACATATCACATATTCATTGCCAAGTAAATTTAGACACCAGAGTAAAACAGTCAGGAACATTCTTTGTTTGTTACAGCTGATTGTTAAAAATAGAGGAGCCAGGGTCAAAAGGTTGTACAGGAAGTCAGACAACGGGAGAAACAGGAAGTTGAAGCAGGGGCCTGAAAACTTGTGCCGAGACACAAGAGATCTTTTTGGAAATTACTCTTTCATGCTTGTGACATTTTTAAGAAGAACATATCATATGAAAATTGCTTTTATGATTGAATTGTTATCTGACAAATAATTGACAGTGATTTATAAACTTGCTATGCTTGAAATAACTTTAATTCGACTGTAAGTTGTTGGAATAATGCCCGTAGGCTTAGATGTGTTTCAGATAAGTAAATAAATAATTGGGTAAATTAATGCTGATTGCTGATTTAGAGTGGAGTGTAGAGGTTTAAAAAAGAGAAGTTAGGAATGAAAAGGTCATTGTGCACATTTTGGGTAAACTATCAGAACTGAATTGTTAAATAGTTTTGTTTTTAAAGTAGTGCGATGTGTACTGTATACTTGTGTTGATTGTGGGTTTTGAAGGAGCTGTTTGTTTTGTTCTGTTACTGGCAGATTATAGTAGTTTTAATCTGGTTGTTTGATGGTGGAGGCAGGTACAGTGAGAATTTTCTGAGAATTTTTCTTTCTGCCAATTTTTCAATTTTGTATTTTGTTTTTATGTGAGCGAATGTTTTGTGTTGTGTTTTTGTTTAAAGTAGAACTAACATAAAATGAACAAGACTTATATATAAAACAAAATAAATGAACTCGTTTAGATCATAAAAGCAAAATGTTTATGTTTAAGGAATATTTAATGGAACAATTAATGAAAGATGTCAAACAACAGAAAACATGAAAAGAAAAAGCCATTAGGTTCTAAACTGATTTATTAATAAAAATTCGAATCTCATTAGTCTGCCGGTAGCAATTTGGGGTTTTCAGTGCACTGAAGAGAATTAATATTTCTCGCCCATCATAATCAGATAAACTTAGTGAATTGTTCTATACAACTAAAATAGTCACTGCAGATGACAAAATGTTGCAACAAACTAAAATTAATCTCTTAAATTGATGCATGGTCAAAAGAAATAATGTACAAAAGGCATTGTTCATGTTGATTTCTAACTATATTGTATTTTTCTACAGGATATCTGCAGGTTAGGTCCACGAACAGATGACTTCCAGTGGACATTTCAACTTGTTTAAACTGTTTTCTCCTCCTTGCAGCTGTTATTCATTACATTGATGTTCTGTGCATGCATGATGAATTATTGTGATATAACCAAATTATTTTTCCTGCGCTTGCAAAAACTGTTGAAGAGAAAAGATAGGGTCAGTTAGGATTATTGTTTCAGCTCCTAAATACGGAAGAAGATCCATAAAGTTGATGTTCCTGAAATTTCTGTCCAGTAAGTATTAATTTGCTTGGTATGTATCAAACACACACAGACACAACAATACTCTGAATTTGTTAGTTGTATCAATAAACTATCAATGTTTAGTTTTTTAAGACATACAATGTGGTAGAAAAATGCTAATGGTAAAACAATAATGAATTAATTAATTGATTAATTGGTTACTTAATAGTTAATTAGTAAAAGGACTGTACTGTATTTTGTTGTATTGTTTTTTCTCCATCAATATATTTAAGCAGGAACCGAGTGCCAGACTTGTAAGATTGACCAAAGCTTTCAACAGGAAGCAAAGCAACATCTGATGGACAAAGAAGCAAATACCTTAACGGTTGATTCAATTGCATGACTTAAGATAAGCATGGAACCTTACAGTTATCTGTATTAATACTAATTTACCAAACAGAAAATACACATGAACTGCATGAAAGTGCATGGCACAATAATAAAAGAAATTATAAAAGGGAGGTGGAACACAATCAGAACATTGAATAGTTTCAGCTTTACTTACAAAATTTTAACACAACAGCTTTCATATTAAGCAGTTAATAACTTTCTGCAAAACTCTTTTGTTAAGCATGACCCAGAATGTTATGTATGAAAAAGGAGAAGGGAAGCTTGTTTCCACTACAGATGCTGAGAAAGGAGAAAAGTGAAGACGAGGTGGAAAACAAGGTCTTCCTGGACGACAACAACATGGCTCGTGGTGAAGGCTCGCTCTGGAAGGACCGTGACCAGTTGGTGACCAGCTACACCTGCTGCAAAGTCGAGATTGAGAGAGGATCCGCACGGTTCAAGCAGACGTTCAACATGAGAGGATCGACATGGTTCACGCAGAAATCCAGAAAGAAGGAAGCTGTACCTGGTGTAACTGCAGTCAATGCACCAGAGTTCAAGAAAAACAAGGACAGTGTTGTGAAGAATATAAACTTTGACAAAACATCAAGACAAAGAGCAGAAAACTAGTCTGATAAGTGTTCTGTTCTGGATAATTCTAGGGGCATCTATGAATTCGAACTGGAGGAGGTGAAGACACCAGTAAAAGAAAACATGACCAAGTCCGCGCAGACCAGTCACCAGAGTGTTTGCCAAGGCTGCAGCCGGAACCAGGACAAAATTGTTCAACATAAGTTGAGTATGATACAACAAAAACACCTTAACACGATTCTGGCATCCTTGCCAGCATTAATAAAGCATTTAATGCTCATGCTAAATTATTGTAATCACACTGTAACATATAATTTTGTAACTTTTCATCAAAACACACGAGTAAATTTTGTATAAAATGTGTGAAATCTAGTAAAGGAAGAGATGTAGACCTTAATAAGGAATGGCAAAATAATTTATTGCAAATTTGGCTAGATTAACAATACGGTACAAATAGAAAACGCTTAACGTTGAATTAACTAATCCCGAACACATTATTCCTATACAAGCATTTATAAATAATGTGAGACCTAAATAAGGAAATACACTAACTAAAGTAAAGTTTATAAAGTAAAGTTTACTAAGTAAATTAAGCCTAAGAGACAACTACGGTAACTAGTTTTGACTATCATAGGTGATTAACTTTTGACATTTTAAATTGTCAAAGGGAGGATTTGATTTGATTAGAAGATCTGAACTTGGAACAATGTTAAACCTTTGTTTAAGTAAATTGTACAAAGACTTTAAATAAATCATGGTGTTGTAAAGAAGGACACGTCCTGTTAAAAGTGATGAACCTTAGAAATTAGCTAATAAACTTATTTGGTAGATACGGGAAATGTATACTCCAAAGGAATTGATCTTAAAAGAATGCATTATATGAACTAAAGTTACTAGTTCATTACAAATAATGATTACAATTCACAACAATGTGTTAAAAGAATAAAGAGAAAGAATAAGAATGTAAAGAAAAAAAAAAAAAAAAAAAACCAATTAAACATACCAATGTTTTTAAACTTTCAAAATGTGGAAAAAATATAGGTTTCTATATGGAGCACAGTAATTTTATAATTATCTGCATACCTATTGTAGTTCTAAGATTCAAGAGGAATGTGATGTCATTTTTATCAAAACTGAACAAATTGGATCACCGACAACACATGAAATAGATTACAATGTTAAATATAAAATGTCTTATATGTAAAGGATTCAATTTAGATAATACAATGAAACGGCTACACTTTTAGTTTCCACATGCATATACTGTATGATGCCATTTTACCAATGTACTTGTGTGGTATGAAATCTTGGAACCTTTAAGTTAAGAATGTGATAAGATGAACATGAAAATTGTGACAATAGCTATTCATTGACAAATCCTTTCATATTGCAGATAGTTATTGGATGTATGGAGAAGATATTTTTCTGAAAAATTTGCCAACATGATGGATTGGAAAATTCGCTATGGTTAAAATAAAAGTTGCATGATCGAGTGAATGAGTTGATTGTATTAGACACAAATGATTATAAGAGGTGAAATAAAAGATATGATGTTTTGGATCAAAATATTTATTTGTGTACAATAGGTAAACACAAAGGGGTTTCGTATGAGACTAAAGCATGCATAGAATCTATCCGTCCATAGATAACAGTAAACAGAAATGTTAAATGGATTAATTATAATTATTATAACGAACAGTGAATTTCAAGTAAACCATAGAAGTCTTTGAAATGAATAAAGATTTGAAAGTAATGTTTAATAATAATGCTGGTAAAGATGACTGGTCGTGGAATGGGTTTAATCTAAATTTAGGGGAATAGTATTTTAATATTAAAGATAGGAATTAGTACAATCTTAGTGCTAATTATAATTTCCTTTTTGACATGTTGTGTCCTGCGGCTGGGAAGCATTGGTGGACTCGCAAGATGATGAAAAGAAATGGACATGACGCCAAACAAACAATTCGTCCAGCTCCAAATGGCCTCAGAGGACATGTCTCCCCGCCTCCCACTGAACTGACTGTTGCTAGAAGGCAAATGGGGGCAGAGGGGGCTTAGTGGCCACTGGAGATCTGGTAACAAAGTGGAAAGTGACCTGAACCAAAGGAAAGCCCTCCTCCAGAACTTCGTCTTGCCCCAACGAACACTGCTCTGTTTTAAACGTTACAATAAAAGAAGAAATTCATTGAACTGAACTGAACTTGGTTTAAGACATTACAGTATATTCTTTTATTCCTAGTTTTATTTTGAGTGTATTCATTTATAACAGGCATCATCGTGGACTTTTGATGCAGGACTTTTATATTTAATCAACGGCCGAAGCAATTAATCCATTTTTTAAGTTTTTGCACCATGAAGCATTTATTTGTGTTTAATGTTGTTATTATTATTGTTGTTGTTGTTATTTTCTTGTATGTTTATTTTGTATGTCATTTATCCTTAATGATTGTATTCTTGTAAATTTCTTTTTAGGTTTCATTATTTTATCATTTTTATCATTTTATCCTTTTAGCATTTTAGCATTTCTTTTTCTTATTATCAATTATTATTATCAATTATCACCTCAGTGGTGACCCAGCGTGAAATATGTCAAGATCAGAAGAGGATGTTGTTTCTTCGTCAGACCCCGCCGCCGCGACGTCGGCCCAGCTGTTGCAGCCGAACCAAGCCGACTCTGTTTCCGCAGCGAGTGTTAAGCTCCCGGAGTTCTGGCAGAGTGACCCGGTTTCGTGGTTCCAGCACATCGAGGCACTCTTTCGCCTCCGAGGCGTGAACACAGATGAAACCAGGTACTTCTTGGTCGTGTCGGCTCTGGATATGCAGTCAACCCGCAAAGCCATGCCGCTGCTGCGCGACCCGCCACACGTGGGCAAATATGGCGCCCTCAAAGAGTTTCTGCTTCGAAGGTACACTTTGACTTCAACTGAGAGGGCTGATAAACTGCTATCGCTGCCGGGTTTGGGTGACGGCACGGCTGTGAACATGATGGACAAAATGCTGTCGCTACTTGGTTCAGACGACGGGGGTTTCCTTTTCCCTCACATTTTCCTGCGCCAGCTTCCGTCGCAAGTGAGGGCTACTTTGGCCAATTCCCCTTGTTTATCTACCGGTGATTACCGGGGTTTGGCGGAGGAGGCGGACCGGGTCCTGCTGGCTACCAGACGGTTCGCGGTGCAGAGTACATCGGTGGAGCCGGAGCAGACGGTGGAGATGGAGGAGCCAGCGGCGGTTTCAGCTGTTGGCGCGCGAACTCGGCGGGGGAGCTCTTTGTGTTTCTACCACCGGAGGTTCGCAAACAAAGCTAAGCGCTGCATCCCACCATGTGCATGGGTGTCGGGAAACGAGGAAGCCGGCGCTCAGTAGCAGCTGTGGGCGCTGGCGAGCGAGGTGAGCTGCTCTTCGTCACAGACTCCCTGTCAGGACGTCGTTTTCTGGTTGACTCTGGTTCCCAGAAGAGTTTGGTCCACCCTGTTGGACCTGAATTAGCAGGCCGAGGCAGTGGCCCACTGCTAACTGCTGCTAACGGTTCTCCCATTGGAACTTTTGGCACTAGACGGGCAACAGTTTCTTTCCATGGTCGTGAGTTCGAGTGGGACTTTGTTGTTGCCTCAGTGACTGTTCCTATTATCGGTGCAGATTTTTTATGTGCTCATGGACTGTTAGTAGATGTTGCTAACCGCAGACTTATTGACGCTGTAACTTTTGCAACTTTCCCATGTGTATCTGGGGGGGCTGGGCCGCTAACTCATGCTAATGTTTTAGTTTCAGGAGATGTTTTTCAAGGTTTGTTGGCAGAATTCCCCTCTTTAACTACACCTGCTTTTTCCTCTTCAGAAACTAAACACGGGGTCGAGCATTTCATCCCTACTACGGGACCGCCCGTTTTCGCACGTGCACGCCGCCTCGACGCTGTTAAACTGGCCATCGCTAAAGAGGAGTTTGGTACCATGGAGAGGTTGGGTATTGTTAGACGCTCTAACAGCCCGTGGGCCTCCCCCCTTCACATGGTACCAAAAGCAGACGGGTCGTGGCGCCCATGTGGCGATTTTCGCCGTTTAAATAACGTGACGACGCCTGATCGCTACCCCATTCCGCACATTCAGGACTTTTCTGTTCGGTTGTCGGGTGCTTCCATTTTTTCTAAGGTGGATCTGGTGCGCGGCTACCATCAAGTCCCAGTGCAGTCCAGCGATGTACCTAAAACTGCAGTAATCACCCCCTTTGGGCTTTTTGAGTTCCTCCGCATGCCGTTTGGACTAAAGGGGGCAGCACAGACTTTTCAAAGGCTGATGGACTCCGTGTTACGTGGCCTCGATTTTGTGTTTGTCTATCTGGACGACATTTTGGTGGCCAGCTCGTCAACCGAGGAGCACCTGTTGCACCTGAAAGAAATTTTTCAGCGCTTGGATGCACATGGCTTGATCATTAATCCGGTTAAGTGCCAGTTTGGTTTACCGGTGATCGATTTTTTAGGTCATCGAATTTCCGCGCAGGGTGCAGTTCCATTGCCTGCCAAGGTGCAGGCGGTGGCAGAGTTTCCACGTCCTCTGGTGGTTAAAAAGTTGCAGGAGTTTTTGGGCATGGTGAACTTTTACAACAGGTTCATTCCCAATGCAGCCCATCTCCTGCAGCCTCTCTACGAGGCCCTGCGCTCGAGGAAGGCGACTGACACAGTGGTTTGGACCCCGGACCGGATCACTGCTTTTGATGGTGCTAAGTCCGCGTTAGCTAGTGCAGCACTCCTAGCCCATCCAGATTCAGAGGCCCCGATTGCGTTGACAACTGATGCTTCAGATATAGCTGTGGGGGCCGTTGTAGACAATAAACAAACAAACAAACAATAAACAATAGAAAACAAAAGAGAGGGGAAAAAAAAAAAAATATGTGGTTTTTTTTTTTTCCCTCTCTTTTGTTTTCTATTGTTTATTGTTTGTTTGTTTGTTTATTGTTTAAGGAAATTCTACCATTGCTGTTCATTGTTCTTTAGTTTTAGCAGGTCGCTTTCGTAAATGAGCCCATGAGGTTCAAAAGATTTACCTGACTAAATAAAGGTTGAATGAATGAATGAATGAATTAGTATTTTACAATTTATGTTTATTAGTTTAAGTTTAGCAGTCTAGTATAACCTCATTTTGCAAAGGCTATGTTCGCTAATGATTTTATCCTTCATGTGTTCAATTAGTTTCACAAAGGTTGGGCTTTACCATAAGTCTTATAAGATAATTGCATGAGGTAAGAGGTAAGAGTTAGCCACATGACCGATAAAGGTCTCTAACAATTGGTGGATGCCGCCACTCCTGGCCCATGGTGGGAGCTCTCGACAGTCCCAAGGAGAGATTTTTTCCTGCTAATTAATGCCAGCAGCGGGTTTTTCGGCTCCTTCAAGAGTGGAAGCAACTGCCTTCATAGATTAGAATTAGGTAAGATAAATCCGTCATACCTTCCCATGGGCTCACCACCTGTGGGAGGGGCCAAAGGGGTCGGGTGCAATGTGAGATGGGTGGCGGCCGAGGGCGGGGACCCTGGCGGTCTGATCCTCGGCTACAGAAGCTGGCCATTGGGACATGGAATGTCACCTCTCTGGTGGGGAAGGAGCCTGAGCTAGTGTGTGAGGTTGAGAGGTTCCGACTAGAAATAGTCGGACTCACCTCAACGCATGGCTCTGGCTCTGGAACCAGTTTCCTTGAGAGGGGTTGGACACTCTTCCACTCTGGAGTTGCCCCTGGTGAGAGGCGCCGAGCAGGAGTGGGCATACTGGTTGCCCCCCATCTTGGTGCCTGTACGTTGGGGTTCACCCCGGTGAACGAGAGGGTAGCCTCCCTTCGCCTACGTGTGGGGGGACGGGCTCTGACTGTTGTTTGTGCCTATGCACCAAACGGCAGCTCAGACTACCCACCCTTTTTGGAGTCCTTGGAGGGGGTATTGGAGAGTGCGCCTCCTGGGGACTCCCTTGTTCTACTGGGGGACTTCAACGCTCACGTGGGCAATGACAGTGAGACCTGGAGGGGTGTGGTTGGGAGGAACGGCCCCCCTGATCTGAACCAGAGTGGTGTTCTGTTATTGGACTTCTGTGCTCGTCATGGATTGTCCATAACGAACACCATGTTTAAGCATAAGGGTGTCCATATGTGCTCTTGGCACCAGGACACCCTAGGTCGCAGTTCGATGATCGACTTTGTTGTCGTCTCATCTGATCTGCGGCCGCATGTCTTGGACACTCGGGTGAGGAGAGGGGCGGAGCTGTCTACTGACCACTACCTGGTGGTGAGTTTGCTCCGATGGTGGGGGAGGATGCCGGTCAGACCTGGCAGACCCAAACGTATCGTGAGGGTCTGCTGGGAACGTCTGGCAGAGTCTCCCGTAAGACGGAGCTTTAACTCCCACCTCCGGGAGAGCTTTGAACACGTTCCGAGGGAGGCGGGGGACATGGAGTCCGAGTGGGCCGTGTTCCGCGCCTCTATTGTCGAGGCAGCTTATCGGAGCTGTGGCCGCAAGGTTGTTGGTGCCTGTCGAGGTGGCAACCCTCGAACCCGGTGGTGGACACCGGCAGTGAGGGATGCTGTCAGGCTGAAGAAGGAGTCCTATTGGGCCTTTTTGGCTTGTGGGACCCCGGAAGCAGCTGATAGGTACCGGCAGTCCAAGCGGCATGCGGCTCGGGTGGTTGCTGAGGCAAAAACTCGGGCGTGGGAGGAGTTCGGAGAGGCCATGGAGAATGACTTCCGTACGGCTTCGAGGCGATTCTGGTCCACCATCCGGCGTCTCAGGGGGGGAAAGAGGTACGAGACCAACACCATTTATGGTGGAGGTGGCGTGCTGCTGACCTCAACTCGGGATGTTGTGAGTCGGTGGGCGGAATACTTCGAAGACCTCCTCAATCCTACTGGCACGTCTTCCACTGAGGAAGCAGAGCCTGGGGACTTTGGGTCGGGTTCTCCGATCTCTGGTGCTGAGGTCGCCGAGGTGGTTAAAAAGCTCCGCGGTGGCAAGGCTCCGGGGGTGGATGAGATTCGCCCGGAGTTCCTTAGGGCTCTGGATGTTGTAGGGTTGTGTTGGCTTACGCGACTCTGCAATATCGCGTGGACATCGGGGGCAGTTCCCTTGGATTGGCAGACTGGGGTGGTGGTTCCCCTATTTAAAAAGGGGGACCGTAGGGTGTGTTCCAACTATAGGGGGATCACACTCTTAAGCCTCCCTGGTAAGGTCTATTCAGGGGTTCTGGAGAGGAGGGTCCGTCGGATAGTCGAACCTCGGATTCAGGAGGAGCAGTGTGGTTTTCGTCCTGGTCGTGGAACACTGGACCAGCTCTACACCCTCAGCAGGGTCCTGGAGGGTGCGTGGGAGTTTGCCCAACCAGTTTACATGTGTTTTGTGGACTTGGAGAAGGCATTCGACCGCGTCCCTCGGGGGGTTCTGTGGGGGGTACTCCGGGAGTATGGGGTACCAGGCCCTTTGATAAGGGCTGTTAGGTCCCTGTACGACCGGTGTCAGAGCTTGGTCCGCATTGCCGGCAGTAAGTCAGGCTCGTTTCCGGTGAGAGTTGGACTCCGCCAAGGTTGCCCTTTGTCACCGATTCTGTTCATAACTTTTATGGACAGAATTTCTAGGCGCAGCCAAGGTGTTGAGAGGATCCGTTTTGGTGACCTTAGAATCGCTTCTCTGTTTTTTGCAGATGATGTGGTCCTACTGGCTTCATCAGTTCGTGATTTACAACTTTCACTGGAGCGGTTTGCAGCCGAGTGTGATGCGGCCGGGATGAGGATCAGTTCCTCCAAATCCGAGGCCATGGTCTTGAGCCGGAAAAGGGTAGCATGCCCTCTCCGGGTCGGGGAGGAGGTCCTGCCCCAAGTGGAGGAGTTTAAGTATCTCGGGATCTTGTTCACGAATGAGGGAAAACTGGAGCGTGAGATCGATAGGCGGATAGGTGCAGCGTCCGCAGTGAAGCGGGCGCTGTACCGGTCTGTCGTGGTGAAGAGAGAGCTGAGTCAAAAGGCAAAGCTCTCAATTTACCGATCGATCTACGTTCCCACCCTCATCTATGGTCATGAGCTTTGGGTTATGACCGAAAGAACAAGATCTCGGATACAAGCGGCTGAAATGAGTTTTCTCCGCAGGGTGGCTGGACTCTCCCTTAGAGATAGGGTGAGAAGCTCAGTCATCCGGGAGGGACTCGGAGTAGAGCCGCTGCTTCTCCACATCGAGAGGAGCCAGTTGAGGTGGCTCGGGCATCTGGTTAGGATGCCTCCTGGACGCCTCCCTGGTGAGGTGTTCCGGGCACGTCCCACCGGGAGGAGACCCAGAGGAAGACCCAGGACGCGCTGGAGGGACTATGTTTCTCGGCTGGCCTGGGAACGCCTTGGGATTCCCCCGGAGGAACTGCTCCAAGTGGCTGGGGAGAGGGAAGTCTGGGCCTCCCTACTTAGGCTGCTACCCCCGCGACCCGACCCCGGATAAGCGGAAGAAGATGGATGGATGGATGGATGGAAATCCGTCATACCTTAAAGCCTCACATACAGTCTAGCTTAGTTTCTAGTTTAAGATTACACTTAAGGAGAATGGCTAAATTTTGTTAATATAGCTCAATTTGTTAATATATAACTTTTTATTATGTTAACTTTTATTAACTTCACTAGTATTATGCATGCAGCACTGAAAAATAGAAATTAGTCAGCCTTAGATTGAGATTTATCTTAGATAAATAAGGGAGGATTGTAGGTTTTGATATATATTGTAGGACTTGGTAAACATTTGTTGCAGAAAGTGCCTCTGTTGAATGTGATGAATGGCTCAGTGAGTGGTGTGTGTGTTGCATGTGGGAGGGTGAGATGTGTGTCATCCGTCCGCCGGCCAGAAGAGGGCGCTACGTGCTCATGTTCTGCACGTGTTGAGAGGAGCAAGACGTGACGGTGTGTGTGTGGAGAAAAGTAAACGGCAAAGTAAAAACGCGGCTGTAAGAAAGTCTGTTTGTGCACCTGTTGGCTAGAATTATTATTAAAAACAAGAGGATTAACCTGCAGCCACCGTGTGGTTTATGTGCAAGGCAAGTGAGGGAGTTAACCCTGAAGCAGAGACTTCAGCCCTGGAGGAAGATCTCCCCTGTGTCTTTTGACCACGGATGAAAGACTGAGCAGGAAAGGTTAACACTGGCGACCACGAAGGGACCTCTTCGCCTTGCTGGACAAGTGGTGAGCTTTGAATGAGAGAGATAATAACGGCTAGCAATAAAGCCGAGAGACTGCATTAGCCTGCTATATTAGCCTGCTATTTAACAACCACAAGATGGATGCCGCCGCCCGCTCCTTTAAAGACTATGGGGTTGAAACAGATTATTCCAACCCGTTTATGACATTGGATATTTCTTCTGAGAGCAGAAAAGCTGCCAAAGATGTGAAATGTGAACATTACAACCCTTTTCTGTGTGATGAACGCTGTTTTAGCTCGTACGCTAAAGGAGGGGACATGTTTGCACCGCACCAAGGCCCCGCTCAGCCACAGTTTACTCCTACAAATCCATTCATTGATGCCAAATGTCAAGGTTATAACGCTCATGGAGGGGCTGCAGATGACAGAATGCATTTCTACTCAACCCCCACGTTTCAAATGAAAGATAATTATATGGACTCCAACCCATTTACTTCTGCTCATATGCAAAGTTTTGTGCACAGCACGCCGGCCCCTGTCAACCCAGTGACATTTCCAGCTGTGCATTGTACCCCTTCTCATAACCTGGATGGAACGATAAGCTACAAGCAAACCCCTGCACGGCCCCAGCCCCGATTAAAACCAAATAAAACTCGTTTCATGGTGCAGCAGCCTTTATCCGACAGTGAGGAGGATGGAGATCCTAGAGAGAGGGTCCCCACCTTACGTCCGGGCCAATACGACGGTACCACACCATGGACAGAATTTCTGCACAGGTTTGAGAGCTGCGCCGAAGCGAACTATTGGTCCGAAAAGACTATGACAGTGCAGCTGAAATTCTGCCTGGTTGGCGCAGCGGGGGCCATTGTCCACAGAAACCCTCGCTCTTACAGATGGGACTACCGCCGCCTGGTGGACGAACTGGAAACTGCATACGGCCCATCTTCTGATCATGCCGCTGCGGTTGCAGTAGAGCTGAGGCAGCGTGTACGGAAACATGGAGAGGACCTGCACGTTTTCAGAGACGATATTTACGGGAAAGTGGCTGTGGCTTATGGTGGCAGAGCAGAAGCTGAACAGGACTCTATTGCTGTTGAAGTTTTCACAAACGGTTTGGGTGATGCTGAAATAGTTCAGAAACTATTAGAGCAACGACCAGCCACGCTCGCCCGTGCATATGAAATAGCCCATGCTCATGAGACCACAAAAAGGGCTGCAGCTTATGTCACCAGTACCATGCAGTCAGGAGCCCGCGGCATGGTTGAACGACGGCCCAGAGCTGCTGTAGTCAGAGCCAATGACCAACATGAAAGTGTTAATAAAACTACACCTGTAACCAACCCTTCACCGAATCAGTTTGCCACACACCCACCCTCAGCCTTTAATAACCGCAAAAATTTGGCGAAGGGGAGAGTCCGTTGCCACAATTGTCAAGGTTGGGGTCACATCCAGAAGCAGTGCCCCTCGCCCCACAAGACCACCAAAGCTTTGACATTCAGTAGCTCCTCCGGTGATACCCAAGAACCCACCGTGCTCCACCTGAAAGGCCATAGCCAAGAAATGAGTATCCTCATGCGAATCTATGAAGTGGAGGTGTGTGCTGTGTTGGACAGTGGGGCACGGAGAAATGTGCTGCCGTTGCGCTACTTTAATTCCATCCATCCTGACATGAGACCTCAGCTGCATTCATCAATTGTTGAGACTTTACTGGGGGTGGGACCTGTAGATGTGCCAGTGCTGGGTGAGGCCCAGATACCTGTCAGCATCAACAATCGTCAGGTGGATGTAGATTTTATTGTAGCAGATATAACAGGGTTAGAAGTGCTGCTGGGGCATCCCTTCCTCACACAAGCTGAAGCCCGTCTTGATTTTGGCAGACACCGCATCATTCTGTTTGGTGAAGAAGTGCCCTACTACCAATCTGAATCTGACCTGAAGTCGCATGCAGTGAAAATATCCAGAACTGTGGTGGTGGAACCAGGACAGGAGTATGTTGTGAAGGGCAGCGTGCATCTAAGTGGGACAGCCCGCAGTGATATGATACTTAGCCCCACCAAGGGTTTTGTGGAGAAACACAAAGTACTCCTCGCCAGAGTTTTAGTTCATCCCCAGACGTCCAAAACGGTCCCCCTTCGCCTCTTTAATCCTGGCAACAAAGCTGTGACCATCAAAGAAGGATCCATGGCTGGTCTCCTCCAGCCAGCTGAAGCCATGCAGTCTTCCTATGTCTCACCGGCCGCAGACTCACCAGCCAGCTCCCCTGTAGTTCCTTTGCACCTGGAAGAGCTCTATGCCCAGAGCTCTAGGGACCTCAATGATGGTGAATGTCTCCAACTTAAACGTTTGTTTTCTACTTATGGACATGTGTTCTCTACTGGGCCTACTGACCTGGGCCGAACCAACCTCGTCCAGCACGATATTGTACTTCGTCCAGGTGCCCCGATCAAACAACCTCCACGTAAGATGGCGAAAGAGAAGCAGCAATACGCCAACCAGCAGATACATGACAGCCTACAGAACGGTCTCGCCCAAAGCAGCCACAGCAGCTGGGCCTCACCCATAGTTATGGTACGTAAGAAGGATGGGACCTATCGGCTCTGCATCGATTACAGGGTTCTCAATGAGCGAACCATACCGGATGCGTATCCTCTGCCCCGTATCCAGGACACGCTGGATACACTGTCTACTGCCAGATGGTTCAGCACGTTGGACCTTACTTCAGGTTACTGGCAGGTGGAGCTGACGCCGAGAGCACGCAAAGCAGCTGCATTCTGCGCCAGGACAGGTCTCTTTGAGTGGAACGTCATGCCGTTTGGATTATGCAATGCCCCGGCGACATTTCAGCGGCTGATGGACCGTGTTTTAGCTGGCATGCAATGGGAGACCTGTCTGGTCTACCTGGACGACATCATCGTGCTGGCGAGGAATGTGTCAGAAATGCTGCAGCGGCTTGACCAGGTGTTTTACAGACTACAACAAGCTAACCTGAAATTAAAACCTGCCAAATGCTGCCTTTTCCGCCGCGAGGTGGTTTACCTAGGTCACATAGTGTCTGAACAGGGTATAGCTACGGACCCCAGCAAGGTCCAAAAGGTCCAAATGTGGCCCACTCCATCGTCCATCCAGGAGGTTCGACGTTTCATCGGCCTGGCCTCATACTATCGCCGATTTGTAAAAGACTTTGCATCTATTGCTGAACCCCTTCATAACCTAACCATGAAAAATGCACGTTTCCAGTGGCATGCTGAACACCAAGCTGCTTTCGACGAGTTAAAGTGTCGTCTCACCTCAGCCCCCATTCTTGGCTATCCCCTGGACTGCGGTGAAATGATACTCGACACTGATGCGAGTGACACCGGCATTGGTGCTGTACTGTCGCAGATGCAGGAGGGTGTGGAACGAGTGTTGGCTTATGGCAGTCGCAAGTTGGCAAAGCCTGAACAAAACTACTGCACAACAAGACGTGAACTTCTGGCCATAGTGGATTTCACATCCCATTTTCGCCAGTATCTCCTCGGCCGGCCGTTCAAGGTGCGTACGGACCACAGCAGTCTGCGCTGGCTGACCAAAATGAGAGAGCCAGAAGGACAGTTAGCTCGATGGCTTGAGAAGCTGGCTGAATATGAGTTTGAGATTATCCACCGCCCGGGTCGACAGCACACCAATGCTGACAGCCTCTCCAGGAGACCCTGCCGCCAGTCCTGCCCATGTAAAGTGCCAAATTTTTCTACATCACCCAAAACTATCAACCATCAAGCTGTCCAGTGTGATTTGAACTCTGACACCAGCTCCCTGTTGCTGAGTTCAGTGGGGGTAGAGGACCGACCACCCACTGCCGCAGTTTGTCCAGTGGGGGTAGAGGACAGACCACCCACCACAGCAGTTTGTACAGTGGGGGTAGAGGACCGACCACCCACCACAACAGTTTGTCCAGTGGGGGTAAGTCAAAACACCCTCACATCAGATTTAGAGACTTTAGACCAAAACACTTCCACTGATACAGACAAATTGCATCAGAATGCTCATACTGATGGATGCACTGTGAAATTGACTGAAAAAATATACGTGGCTAAGACTCTTGACACAGCTTCCTTGTTTCATGGTTGGACCATGGGGGAGCTGAGCCAGGCCCAGGATGCTGATGTGGACATTGCACCCATACGCAGCTGGATGAAGGCCAGTGATAAACGCCCCCCATGGCCTGTTGTTTCACCATGCAGCCCAGCCACTAAGACATACTGGACTCAATGGAAACGACTCTACTTCAGAGATGGAGTTCTAGTCCGTCGATTCTATTGCCTCGATGACACCCAATTCTACCCACAAATTGTACTGCCACGTAAACTACAACTTGACGTGTTGAGGCAGATGCACGAAGGGCCAGTGGGTGGACATTTTGGTGTAGAGCGGACCCTGAACAGATTAAGGACCCGATACTACTGGTACCACATGAGGGAAGATGTTGCCCTCTGGTGTAAAACCTGTATCAGCTGTGCATCCAGGGCTCGACCGCAGAAGACACCACAAGCTCCTATGGGAACAGTCCAGGTAGGAGCTCCTATGGAGCGTATTGCACTGGATATTATGGGGCCACTGAACGAGACTGAACGTGGAAACCGCTATGTGCTTGTGATACAAGACTATTTCACAAAGTGGACTGAAGCATTTCCTATTCCAAATGAGCGAGCTGTAACTGTTGCTGGTATAGTTGCTAGTGAGTGGGTGTGCCGCTATGGAATCCCTCAAGCGCTACACAGTGACCAGGGACGCAATTTCGAATCTGAGGTGTTCCAAGGGATGTGTAGTTTGTTTGGGATAGACAAGACTCACACAACACCATTCAGGCCGCAGTCGGACGGTCAGGTCGAGCGTTTCAACGCCACCCTCCAAAAGATCCTGGCTACTACAGCAGAACACTGTCATTGGGATTGGGACCTGATGATTCCTTATGCTGTTATGGCATACAGGGCAACCAAGCATAGTGCTACCGGTTTCTCTCCAAACTTTATGATGTGGGGCCGAGAAGTAAGTGAACCAGTGGACCTTGTCGCAGGTTTGCCTCCTGATCCAGAAAACCAACCCACTGCTCCAGAGTATGTGCAACAGATGAGGGAACGGTTGGAGCTGGCTCACCAAATCGCTAGAGAAGCACTGGGGGACTCGGTCACACGTGCAAAGAAACAGTATGACAAGAACTGCTGCCGCACACAGTATAAAGTTGGAGACCCTGTGTGGTATCTCATTAAAGGGACACGTCATGTCAAGAACAAAGTCAAAAAGTTCCTTCCCTCATATGAAGGACCATTCTTCATCCTAGGCCAACTGGATGACCTAGTTTATCGGATACAAAAGAACCCAAGGTCCAAGGTGAAAGTCGTCCACCATGACCAGCTAAAGCACTACCGCAGCCGGGAGCCCCTGGACAACACATGGGTCCTGGATCAGAGTCAACACTGGGAACCTACCGAGGTTCCACCACCAACCTTGGAGGAGGACTCGGCGGACTGTGACCTGGACCTGCAGGGTTTGTTCTCTGATGAAACCAGCAGGGGCGTTGGTTGTTCCCTGCTGCCTACTTCAACTGCAGCGGATTCCCATCCGGGTGTGTTTGTTCCATCCTCCCCTTCCCATGTCAATCATGAGGATGGTGGGGGTGCGG
>JBBPBX010021835.1:0-13511 GCA_038048925.1 Garcialebias charrua
TCTGTCTCTTCCGAGCATAGAGGTGTTGGGCCATTATTCTGGGACATTCGTGACTCTTTGCATGCCACAAACTGTTCTGTTCGAGGCGCGGGAGGTGCAGTTCCGAGGTTCGGGAGTTTCTGTTGGGACCACGCATTGTTACATGAGTTTAGGTCCTCATACTTCAATTCCTTTTGAAGTTCACCCACCGGTAGACCTTGGTTTTCACCCACCTGGTTCGTTCTGAACCATTTTGGGTCTCTTAAAGAGTCAACACCTACCTTTTGTGGTTCATTGCTTGTCTCAGACTTTTCAATCTGAGGTGCTTTAGGAGCCGGGCTCCCTTTAAACCATTGTGAGTCACTGTTCCAGCTGGCACCAACATTTCGTTGTTTGTCAGTTTGAAAATCTTGTTTATTCTTGCTTGCATTATCCAACCTTTCTATCAACCGACGTATGTTCTCCATCTCCTCTGAGGTCAGAGGGCCTTTAATACGACAGTGTTTATTCTCGCTTTCTGTAGGAGAGAGAACCTCTTCTATTTTTAGCGACTGGGATACGACCTTTTGACCTGGGCACACCTCAGAGGGTGTTTTGCTTTGCATGTGAGCCTCAAAGACCGTTACAGCACCCTGTTTGATTTCATCCAAAGATGTTACTTCTAATTGACACCAGGTGTACAATGGCAACTTGAATCTAATATCAGAGATTAGATTATTTCTGAAAACAGATTTGAAAAGCGTCTGCTCTTCAAGTCCCGGTTCCTTTATGTCGCCTGAATACGCCTTGAAAATTCTGTCAAAGAAATGCAAAGGATGTTCATCTTTTCTCTGCAAGACATTTCGGGCAGCTAAGTAGTCACCACACAATGAGAGAGATTTTCTCTCTGTGCGAGGTGCAGGGGGAGCAGGTCCTCGGCTTTGGGGTCCCTCTTCGGATCCTTTGATGTATGAGTCTACTAGAGGCACATACTGTATGAGCCTTGGACGCGCACCTTCTTGAACTTCCATCTTTGTTTTGATTTTTGTGAAAATCAATAAGACAGTTCGTATTTTAATGTGTGCAAATAAATCTTCACTTTTAAATGTGGCATTGAGTCAATCAAACTAACCAGCTGTGTGGTTTAAGTGTTTCACCGTGTAATAAGTATTTCCATTCATAGGTACCTTCTTTCAGGACTTACCCTTAATGAACCTGTAAAAGTTAAATGCCCTCTTGCAGTGTTAACTTTATATATAACTTATTTTTTAACAACAGTTACTAACTAACACAAGCATGATTTTCGTTTTACTTACTCAAACACTTTTTAAAAGATTTTAAATAAATGCAATATTCACACTAAAATGTTCCCAGGAAGCTGCTCCATCATGCCTTAAAAAGATGTATTGCAGTTTGGCTAAACTGTTTTGCTGTATTTTGACAGTTATCAGGAGTGAAAATAGGATTTCTTGTTTGTTATTTTAAATATTTTTTTATTTAAAATAAACTGGAGTTTTTGTATGCTCAACATAACATTACAGATGTTTTAAAATAAATGCAGAGGGTTTTAGCATCTATTCTGTGTAAATGTTTCTTGTTCTCATTCTTTTAAACCAGCAGATTGCAGGTTTTCAAAGCTTAAATTACCACAATGTGACTGTAATTACTCATTCTGGCCGCTATAGAGGCGCTGTTGGCTCTAAGGCCGCGTTGACTACCTTTTAGCATTTAGCCGTAGCGTTAAACTAAATCGGATAAACGTCAACTTTTGGGATGAGTTTTAGCCTGGATGTGACAATCGCCTAAACAAACGTTCATTTAAGAAGCAAATCAAAGTGTTTAAAATATCTAGAACAAGTTCTGTGGATTTTTTGGAACGATCTTTTTCCCTTTTTTCTCTATCTGGGTTACGTCACTTCCGGTGACGTCTCGCACGTGATGCCTTCACGGTCTTTGACGTACCGTTGGAATTTTGTACGAACGGACTCTTTACTCGGTCTAAAACACTTGTAAATATCTCAAAACACCGCGTTTAAACAGTTTCTGACGATATTTCATGCATAGAAATGAAACGAGCCCGATAATCTGTCAGAATTGTGTGAACAAAACTGAAATTTGTCGACCAGCATCGCGTTTCACGTGATCCCTTTGAACCAATCACAGCACGTAAACAGATGTTAGCGTCAGCATAACTTCACAAACCTAGACTCTTTTTCAACTCATAAAACGCTTAAAATACACCCCAAAAATTCCGTGAACATATCGTTTCACATCAGAACAGTTCTACCAAGCTGCGCCCAGTAAAAATAGCAAAATAAATGTCGCCAAGACGGACTTTTTACCGTATCTGCAGCAACACGTCAGAGCAACTGGACCGGGTCAGAACCAGATCCGACAGCTTCAGACACAAAATGCTATTATTCCTGCTTAAAATGTAACGATACCACTCGACAGCAATTTTCAGATGAACCATGAAGCTCTTATAGGCACAGTTTTGACACGGCGGTCAAACGTAGATGCGCTTTTATCTGTGACACGTCAGCAAAGAGTCCAAACGACTCAGAACCAGAACCACACAGCAACATCAAATTTTAACCCAAAAACTTCAACAAACGTTTACAAGTTGAGTAAAGACAATTCCTCAGCTACAAGTGACATTAACCAGCAGTTTCCTGCAGCTTGACACACTTTCCCAGCCAAAAAACTATCGTTTTCAGAGTCTAAAAACTTGTACAAAATATGCCAACATTCAAAGTACAGAAATATTAAATATCAAACTTTCAGAGACCTGTTCACGGGCCACCAATGTAGTAATATAGGAAGGGGTCAGTTTACTGACTTACCTATATTTTAGATGTATAAATTGGCAGGGTTTAGACTGACACAAAAATACATCATTAATTAAACGGGTTCTCTCTTTTTCAGCTTAATACCAATAATTCTATACCTTGACCAGATGTAATTCACAGGAAACGTTAAACTTATATTGGCACAGCAGGACTGGGCCATTTATTTAACATAATTGTAAATTACATCACACATTTGTACATGATTGGTTGATTATTTTTCCTATAATTAACTTCAGCACAGATGAAATATAGGAACAACAGAACAAGTGAAGGATGATATTTTACTCATTTCTGTAGGTACATTAACTTAGTTTCTGGCTTAGGAAGATAAAGGTTTAGGAGGAGAAAAATGGAGGAAGAAAAGTTAAGAGTCAGGGAGTTATCTTGATGTGTTTAACCAGAAACATGGCAGCTCTCCGGCCGAACTCGGCTACACGTTGGTACCCTTGGCAAAGCATTTGACGACTTTTACCTCGTGAAGATGGTCAGTCTCCCTCGGTCCAGTTTGGTCAGTTCGTTTACCGTTCTCAGCGTCTCCAGACGTGCGCCTTGACTCGAACCGAAAGTAACGGCAGCTCCTGGTGTTGTTTTCAAGATAAGACGTTCCTTAAAGGAATGTCAATAAAAGAGAGCTTTTTCAGCTGTTGAAGATGACTTATAACTTGGCATGTTATAAGTCTTTAACTGAATGACGTGGTCATTAGCGTGTTGACCAGACGATCATCAGTTCTTTGGGGAACCTCATCATGGAATTGAGGTCCTCAGCAAACTCCGTCAGTTCCAGCAACAGCTTAGAACTTTAAGGAAGGATCTGTGATCAGTGACTTGTTGTTCTTCTCTGATTGGTCCAAACAAACCAGTGGATGAAGGTCACTCGGATATCAGTTTTTAGAACAGAGAAGAAGTTGTTTAGAATGAAGAGAGAGAAACAGATTGACTGGAGCCAGCTTCATAAAACAACTGATTGAAACTGCATTCTAACTTCTAACAAAACTGATCGAGTTCAGTCTGACATATTAATTCACTTTCACCGTTTGATTCATCATATGAAGAAGTGATCATTATTTTGAAATAACATTGGATTTCCAACTTGAATTAAACAGTTTGAATTAAACAGTCTTTGACTTAACAAACATTGAATTCAATAATGCTTATACAAGTAACACAAGGTTATTCATTAACACAAAAAGAGGAATAAGAGAGTCTCTTATGACTTATTGTGTTTTGATTCAAAATAATGTAATAAAATAGTGTTAATGTCCTTTTTCTGAGAGTATCAGTGAAAAGGTGTCACTGGGACAGTTCAAGTATCAGAACGGGCATGGTCATGCCCACTACAATAGGAAAAGTTTGAAGTGACAAACAGAAGTAACAAATTTCCATCTGGTGTCTCACATCTTCCTCCAGAAGATGACACAGGTTGTTGAATTCTGGCGATTTTCTTCTGTTGACTGTAAAAGAAAAATGTGATTAATTTAGTCCAGAAACTGTTTTTTTTTTTTTTTAAACAACACAGTGTGATCACAACATGTTCATATACTAAATGTATCCTGTTGGAGTTATTTGAAATAAAATTCAATGTTTTATAGACATAAAGACACCTCCATTAATTTTCTCCCTTCTACTTTGTATCACATATTATCAATTCTATCAAAAACCACATAGCTGATATTTTTCAAAAAAATCTAGTGTGATCACAACATGTTCATATACGAAATGTATCCTGTTGGAGTTATTTGAAATAAAATTCAATGTTTTATAGACATAAAGACACCTCCATTAATTTTCTCCCTTCTACTTTGTATCACATATTATCAATTCTATCAAAAACCACATAGCTGATATTTTTCAAAAAAATCTAGTGTGATCACAACATGTTCATATACGAAATGTATCCTGTTGGAGTTATTTGAAATAAAATTCGAATTTTTATAATTTATTTTCGTTGTGCAAGCACAGGTTTTGGAAAAAGTCAAAGCGAAACTACTTTAAATGCAGCATATTTGACCACTACGTGACAATATTAAAGCGTGGTTAAGCTCAGGAGCCCTCGTACTATAAAGTCAGCTATGAAATATATTTTATATCTGTTCATTGAGCTACATTTAAAGACATAAAGCCGCCCGCGCGCCGCGTGTTGCTCGTGGCGAACCTGCTTTTTAAAATCCTGCAGTTTTGAGCAGTACGTGATTTTATTAAGGACACGTTCAGCTGAAGACCCATCTTTGCTATAAATTTAAAAAATAATAATTGTTTTTACCGTGTTATTCATGTAAAGTCCTGCCGTGATCGCTTCCCTCACTTCCGTGAAAACAGCTCGTGTCTCCTCCTCCCTCCTTCCGGAGCGGGTGAGCTCGCCTCAGTACACCTATGAAACCGGCCCGAAAATCTCAGGAAATCTCGCGCGGCTCCGCTCGGAATATCCGGTGGGAAAGGATGAAAGGGGGTCTCTGCGACGCACATATGACGTAACATCCGACCCGAGCCGACCGGTGGAAAAGGGGCATTAGACTGACTGGTAACTCTAAATTGTCCCTATGTGCGAGTGAGCAAGTGAATGGTTGTTTGTCTCATTTGTTTCTATGTGTCCCTGTGATGGACTGGAGACCTGTCCAGGGTGTCCCCCACCTCTCACATAGTAATAGCTGGACATGGGCAACAGTGACCTCCCACGACCCAGAAAGGAAGAAGCGAGAAAAGATAATGGATGGATGGATGGATGGACGGATGAATGGAAGTGTTTATTTGTACTTTGTGAATGGATGGATGGATCAACATGAAACTGGTTGATCCACTACGAGAAGGTGCTATACAGCTCCTCAGACTGAATAAGTCTTTCGGAGGAAAGACGAAATGTTTCTACAATTTGTTGTTTCGTTTTTTGAATGTCCAGAGGACCAGACTTAACTTTTTTAGATTTCAATATGGTTGTTTAAGAAATGTGAAGCACCTCATTGCACCAGTTGGAGTTAAATACGGTAACTTGTTGCCAGCTGAAAGATAATCGTCCACGCAGTAATTATCCAATAAGAGGCTCATACCTATTTGCTTAGTTAAATGCAGGTGGCAATTTTTATTTATTTATTTATTTATTTGGCCAGTGTATTTAGTTTCTTCTACTTGTAGCTCGGAGATTTGATACTCAGTTTTTTTTTAGGTGGCATTATGGATGCACTGAGATGTATTGTTAATAATTGTGTAACCCCATCTCAGCCCTCTCAGTCATAATTGAATTGAATTGTGAGGTGGCTAAAAATTTCCACCCCGAGCACAACTCTCCATTTACCGTTGTTATAATGCATTACTCTCTCCCACATAGTTCAACAGCACAAGTGAAGATAATGAGATGGGACTGTTCTGGCCCAAGACTCATCAGCAATAGACTGCACTGGAACTAATATGTGTATGAGATTTTTTATTTTGTAAAAAGTATATGCATAATAAAACCATCTGATACGGCCCTAAACAAGCTCTACAAACACTGTTTTTTTTAAGTTTAAGATAAAAAATTCTCATTTGCATGTTCAATAATTCAATAAAATTTAATTTAAAAATGCATTTGGAACTTTTCATGACCGTGACAGACACTTGTTGCATCCTTAGCAGCATTAATCAGCAAATAAATTTGCTTACAGCATCTTTTTCATCTCACCTGTCAGACAGGAAGAATGCAAGGCAAAGAGAAAGGCACAGGAAATGATTTACAGAGCAAAAATGGAGTCATCTGTCGCTGGTGACAGAATAGGCTTTGAGTGGAGATAAGGAAATCCCATTTGTATGAAACATCTACTCAGCACTTTTCAGCATAACCTGTTAACAGAGCAGGTCAGGCCATGGGTCAGCACTGAGACTGGGCTGCTTTGAAGGTGGTGGGAAAAAAATATATGTGCAACTGGATCTTTTCAGTGTTTGAACATGCTTATCTATTTAACATAATTGAGTTTTTGGTCTGTGGCACTTATCACAGATTGTGTGAATTCACAACAGCAACACCAAGATAAAAACGATTAAAATACTTTTTTTTTTCTATTAGTGCAGATTATGTGTGTGTTTTCTCAAGAGTTTATAATCACAGGCAGGATCACACTCACTGGAAAATATATAATTGCTGTTATTTCCAGGCTACAAACGAAAGAAATTAGATTTGTGATGTTGTTGATTTGTTTAGGCATTAACAAACATTTTGTATGTGTGATTCGTTTTCCTTTTAATAAGTATGAAAATTAGTGTAGATATGAGCATGAATGTCAAATGCGAAAGAGACACGTTGAACAAACTGTATCTGAGCCGAGAGCCTTGACAGGCACGTCTGACCCTTTAGTTCTTCCACTTATTTTGGCACTTTGAAGATCGCTTTGGCTATTTAACTCTCGGTTTATCTCTCTTGGTTCGTGCTGCTTTTAATTACAGCCTTGACTTGGGCAGAAATCAAACGGGAACAATTAAAGGAAGAGTGTTTTCAAGCTAGTCGATCCAGATAATGAATGGGCTCAGAATACAAACGGGAAGTTTCTGCATAGCTTAAAAGGAGAAATTTCTTAAATAAGAGCATTAAAATTTCAAAAGAGACTGTTGATTGTAATGATGTATTTTTCATCTTACGCCTGAGAAATGGCATTTAAGCCATGGTTATTATGCAGAACAAGCCTCACATGAGAGCTGACATGCGAGGCAGTCAAAGCCGCGGGGTTCCGCTTTGATGGTGCTTTAATCAGCATCAGTCGCAATGGTCCACTTTGCCTCAGATCGCGCAGACTCTGTTGGGAGAGACAGATGAAATCCACAAACACACAATGGAGTTCTTTCTGACCCTCTCTGTACTTCTCTATCAACATCCTCAAAGCAAAGATGGCATCTGTGGTGCTCTTTCTTGGCATGAAACCATACTGCTGCTCACAGATAGTCACCTCTTGTCTAAGCCTTCCTTCCACAACTCTCTCCCAGATCTTCATTGTGTGGCTCATCAACTTAATTCCCCTGTAGTTGCTACAACTCTGTACATCACCCTTGTTCTTAAAAATGGGAACCAGCACACTTCTTCTCCATTCTTCAGGCATTTTCTCACCCTCAAATATTCCATTAAATATTTGAGTCAAAAACCTCACTGCCACCTCTCCAAGACATTTCCAAACCTCCACTGGTATGTCATCAGGTCCTACTGCCTTCCCCTTCTTCATTCTTTTCAAAGCTTTCCAGACTTCACCCTCACTAATCTTTCCCACTTCCTGGTCCACAGTTTCTATGACCTCCACTCTTCTTTCTCTTTGCATTGATCTCCAAAACTACACACATCCATCCATTATCTTTTACCCGCTTCTTCCATTTTGGGTCACGGGGGTCGCCAGTGCCCATGGCCAGCAATCACTGTGCGAGAGGCGAGGTACACCCTGGACGGGTTGCAAGTCCATCACAGGGACACATAGACAAATGAGACAAACAACCATTCATTCTCTCACTCACACCTAGGGACAATTTAGAGTTACCAACCAGTCTAACATGCATGTTTTTGGTCAGTGGGAGGAAATTGGAGTAACCGTAGAAAACCCACGCATGCACGGAGAGAACATGCAAACTCCACCCTGAAAGACCCTCGGACCGGGATTTGAACATAGGACCTGCTCGCTGAGAGGCTTCAGTTCTACCAGTTGCGCCACCGTGCAGCACAACTACAGATAATCACTATTCACCTGTTGCTTATGTTCATTACATTCCCCTTGTGTGTATGCATGTGTGTGTAGTTTCAGTTTCCATCTATGCCTTGTTAGTGTTTCTCATATTACCATGGTTTCATTATAGTTGTGTTCTAGAAATCACTTGTTCTCAGTTTGATATGCCAAAAAACCCCAAAACAACAACAACAACAACAACAACAACAACAGTAAAATACCCATTACTAGTTGGCTGTTAAATCATTTCTGAACATCTTCATTTGTTACGTCAACACAGCGACACACAAAAATTATTAGTTTTTATTTATTTATTTCATATTATATGTTATAATAAAATTATTAAATAAAACAATTAAATTGTTTGCTAATTATGATACATGATGCTTTTCTGGAATAAGGTATGTATATAATCAATCACATTGTTGATTTGTATATTTTAGCAAACTATACAAATTTAAATTAATGTTTTGAATTGTTAATAATCAAGTTGATCTTTGTGTATGTGACGAAAAAAATCTAAGACAATACATTTATCTACAGATAATGACTGTCCATCCATCCATCCATCCATTTTCTTCCGCTTATCCGGGGTCGGGTCGCGGGGGTAGCAGCCTAAGTAGGGAGGCCCAGACTTCCCTCTCCCCAGCCACTTGGAGCAGCTCCTCTGGGGGAATCCCAAGGCGTTCCCAGGCCAGCCGAGAAACATAGTCCCTCCAGCGTATCCTGGGTCTTCCTCTGGGTCTCCTCCCGGTGGGACATGCCCGGAACACCTCACCAGGGAGGCGTCCAGGAGGCATCCTAACCAGATGCCCGAGCCACCTCAACTGGCTCCTCTCGATGTGGAGAAGCAGCGGCTCTACTCCGAGTCCCTCCCGGATGACTGAGCTTCTCACCCTATCTCTAAGGGAGAGTCCAGCCACCCTGCGGAGAAAACTCATTTCAGCCGCTTGTATCCGAGATCTTGTTCTTTCGGTCATAACCCAAAGCTCATGACCATAGATGAGGGTGGGAACGTAGATCGATCGGTAAATTGAGAGCTTTGCCTTTTGACTCAGCTCTCTCTTCACCACGACAGACCGGTACAGCGCCCGCTTCACTGCGGACGCTGCACCTATCCGCCTATCGATCTCACGCTCCAGTTTTCCCTCATTCGTGAACAAGATCCCGAGATACTTAAACTCCTCCACTTGGGTAAGGACCTCCTCCCCGACCCGGAGAGGGCACGCTACCCTTTTCCGGCTCAAGACCATGGCCTCGGATTTGGAGGAACTGATCCTCATCCCGGCCGCATCACATTCAGCTGCAAACCGCTCCAGCGAAAGCTGTAGATCACGAGCTGATGAAGCCAATAGGACCACATCATCTGCAAAAAACAGAGAAGCGATTCTAAGGCCACCAAAACGGATCCTCTCAACACCTTGGCTGCGCCTAGAAATTCTGTCCATAAAAGTTATAAACAGAATCGGTGACAAAGGGCAACCTTGGCGGAGTCCAACTCTCACCGGAAACGAGCCTGACTTACTGCCGGCAATGCGGACCAAGCTCTGACACCGGTCGTACAGGGACCTAACAGCCCATATCAATGGGCCTGGTACCCCATACTCCCGGAGTACCCGCCACAGAACCCCCCGAGGGACGCGGTCGAATGCCTTTTCCAAGTCTACAAAGCACATGTAAACTGGTTGGGCAAACTCCCACGCACCCTCCAGGACCCTGTTGAGGGTGTAGAGCTGGTCTAGTGTTCCACGACCAGGACGAAAACCACACTGCTCCTCCTGAATCCGAGGTTCGACTATCCGACGGACCCTCCTCTCCAGAACCCCTGAATAGACCTTACCAGGGAGGCTTAAGAGTGTGATCCCTCTATAGTTGGAACACACCCTACGGTCCCCCTTTTTGAATAGGGGAACCACCACCCCAGTCTGCCAATCCATAATGACTGTCAATTTATAAAATCCATTCAACCTTAAAATGTCTTCTACAACAGCATAAAACATACATGCCTCTAAGAACTAAAGTTTAAACCTCATATTTATGACAAAGTGCAATGTCCTTTTTAGAGCAATCTACCACTTATAATTAGGGGTGGTACACTAAAATCACACTTCGGTTCGGTTCAATTGCATGGAGGGATCGGTTCGGTTAATTTTCGGTACAAAAAAAGACAAAATAAAGACTTATAACATGTTTATTTTGAAAATAGGCCAAGTAAACAATACATTTGTATAAAAATAAATAAAAGCGTCCCATTTGGATGATATTTTAAATAAACAGCACTCTTTACAATAAATAAACTATACTAACAATAATAAAAGATCTTAATAAATACATAATAGTCAGAACCAGAACAATAAGCAGCAACAGACTGTTTACAATCTAACTAATCAAATTTAAAGTTGTTGTCCAAAAATACCAACGTGTCCACATTTTCTGCTAAAAGCACAGATCTAGTTGCAGTGAATATCTCCAGCCATCTCAATAACAACAGTAGCAGCAGTGTGGCTGTATTTGTCCTCATTACTCACAACAACCTCTTCTTCGACCTGCTCCCCCAGGTGGGACAGGTCCCATGAAGTTCAGAGTTCAGTCACCACACACTTCTTAGCTGCAGGTGATCTCTGGTGGATTTCCCTGAAGAGGAAGAAGACAACTGCTATCTCTGTCCCGGACTGGAAATACAACACAAAGAGGTAAACAAACAAAAAAATGAGTTAATAAGATTATAATTGTGAATTAAAAAGGTTAATTAGATAATAATAATAAAACAACAATACCTCTTCTTGAACGGTTGAGGTGGTTAAATCTCTCGGTCATCATCATCATCATCATCATCATCATCATCATCATCATCATCATCATCATCATCATGGTAGGGCTTTAATCTGGTCCAGGGCTTGTTGACAATATCAGTTTAAGCTTTTTCATAAAGTGCTGAACTTTTTGGCTGAAGTATTGACGTGATGGATGTCGTAGTGGGGCTCAATAACTTTAAAGGCTGCACATCAACAACATTCAGACATAGATCCAGAGCTTTAAAAACTCCTACAGTTTGTGTTATTGCTCTAATTCTGGCGAATTACCTGACGACGGTTGTTTAAATGCTGCTGCTGTTAGCAATCTTTGCAACAAGCAGCTTTTCTTGCTTGTAGAATAATAATAATAATAATGAATTCCATTTATAATGCACTTTTCATTAATAAAAATCTCAAAGTGCTAAGTAGAAGAGACGTTCAAGTTCGGATGGCGTCTTTTCAAGAGCGTTAACAAGTCAGACGTGTTGCTGCTGCAGATCCAATCTATGTGAAACAACATCCACACATAGCTTTGGATTTGTGCTAGTCTTTTAACAAGAAAGCCATAATGTTCCCAAACAGCAGACCGCAACGACATGCTAGGCTGCTAATGCTGCGCGTGTTGCAAGATTATAGCACCGTGTTGAAACTCACCTAGGAACTTTAGTTCCGCGGCGCATACATTCTCCAGTTGATAACGTTTAATGAGTGAAAAAATAACCGAAACGGTACGCAGGTGGACCGAACTGAACGTGCCGTACCGAAACGGTTCGGTACACCCACATGTACCGTTACATCCCTACTTATAATGTGTGGGTTTTTTTTCTACCTGGGTGATCCCTTCAAGGGAACTTGCATGAAAGATTTGGATGCTGCTTTGCACTTCATCATGCAAGCTGAGCTCAAACCTACAGCCTGAAGATTACAAGACCACAGCACCGACCACTGTGCAACTGCAGCCCCCTCAAGCTACCATTTACAATAATGAACCAAAACTATAGATTATACTAGCTCAGAGCTTATACACATGAAAGACCAGGCATGAAACTGCATGTAGCTCAGAAGTAAACTCTGACAGTCAGATCTTTAATTATTCCAGTGGGCATAAACAATTACCTGTGTTTCTGTTTCAAACAGACAGAATTAAAGGATATGAAGTGTCCTTTAAATGCCACATGACTCAGGATTTAAAAATCAAAATTCACAAACTATTGCAAAATTATTTAACATACTTACACTGGGTATGTTTGAACCCCAACAAGCTGTAATAATTTATCAGCATCAAAAAGTGTAGACATTTTTCTGTATATCACTTGAGTTTGTAAAACAAATTTACATCAGCAGCAATAAAATATAAAATTTTAAATAAATTTAGGCTTTTCCCGAACCTCTAATGATCTATATTCCTCTGCCTGGAACACATCTGACAAGAACATTAAATTATGCTATAAAGCTCTACATGATAGTCAGTCACCCGTTACAGATTCATGTGAAAGATAGTGGCTGGAAAAAAAACTGAAGTGATAACTTTTGCTTCAGTTAAATAGTTCAAGTTCAAGTTTCTTTATTGTCATTTGCATCACAGTGGAGAAATGAGATGGAAAATATTATGAAGAATTATAAGAAATTATGTACTCAAGGTCCCAGTTAAAACCCCAAAATAGCAAAAATATAAAGTATAAAAAAGAAACAGTATATAAGCATTTAAGAAATACACTAAGACATGCTAAACAATCACTAAAAAATACATTGAAAGATCTAAGATATACAAAGTACATTAAACACTATTAATGTGAAATATATAGTGTATCAACAGCAGCCCGAACATGAGTCTATGGTGGGCAGATGGGTATGAATGAACGAACGAACGAACTAACTACTGTAACTAACTAACTACAGTAACTAACTAACTAACTAACTAACTAACTAACTAACTAATTAATTAATTAAATACACAAATAGTACACAGAATGAAAATCAATGGGAGAGGGATGCTGTAAGAGATTGGGACACAAACTGATCCAAGGAAACAGCAGATGTCACTGACAAAACCGTTGTTCACTCAACCATTTGCATATGGACACTGTAGAGATAAGTCTTAAGCACTACTGTATTCACATGGGATTAGTTTTACCTAGGGACCACATGTAATAAATAAATTACTCCCCAACGTCTGCTTGTTATATAGTGCATTCGCACGGCATAGCAAAGGCCTGAGATTTTAGCTGAAATTTATGGACATC
>JBBPBX010021835.1:23024-36975 GCA_038048925.1 Garcialebias charrua
GCTGCCAGAGGAGATGCTGAGAAAGGCTTTCGCCCTCTCCCAGAGACACCAACGGGAGCAGACCCGCGCAGCCTTAACACCACTCAGCCACACGCCGTCCCCCGCAGAAAAGGCCAGCTTACGACGGGGAGCAGCGGCAGAGACCCACAGCAGTCCATCTTAGGCCAGTCAGTCCTGGAGCAGGAACAGGTTCGTTCCTCGCCAAGCGGCTCCGCCAAGGACTTCCTCGGCGAACTGGGATGGGAGGCAGAAGCGGCCCTGACAAAGCATGCCCGCTCTACAGCTTTGTAGGTTCGTCCGTCCACGGGGTATGGGAACCAAGACATTTAATCCCTGACTTTATTTGTAAAAAAAAACTATGAAAAGCTGGTGACGTTCATGTGTGCTCAAAACAAAATGTTTCTGACATGTGTGTAATAAAGACAAATTTCTGTTCTTCGAAACACAAAAATAAAGTACCAGGAACACAAACTGCTCTGATTCTTGACTCAAAAAAAAAAAAAACAGGGATAACAACAACCCATTCTTATGAAAACAGTCATTATAAGCACCTCTCCTCCCTCGTGCAGCACAGTGTGTCAGGTCAGAGAATGAACCGTAGCGGTACATCTGAGGTCTGTCTGGAGCAGGTAGACTTCACGCGTCCATGTGCGAGCAGGACAGTTCGCTCAGGGCCAAGCAAGGGGGGTCAGATGCTCCCCCGCCCGCACCCACGAGGCGCAGGCAGCCCGCAATAAGCATGCCTCTGAGGCTCTCAGTGCATGCGCAGGCCTGGGGGCGTGTCTACCGAACACGTGGGTCATGTCAACAGTGCGTCACGGGTTTCGCCTGAAGTTCCGCAAGCGGCCGCCTCCGTTTACAGGGGTGCTACAGTCAGATATAAACCCAGAACGTGCACACGTCTTGAGGGAGGAAATAACAGCAATGCTGCAGAAAGGTGTGATCTGTGTTGTTCCAAAACGAGACATAAACACTGGCCATTTCAGCAAGTACTTTCTCGTGCCCAAACGAGACCGAACCTTGAGACCGATACTGGATCTCAGAGCTTTGAACAAGAGAATAACAACTTACAGGTTCAAAATACTTACGCTGAGACAAGTACTCCAGTCAGTGAGACCGGGAGACCACACGTGCACGGTGGATCTGAAAGATGCCTACTTTCATGTGGGCATTTGGAAGAGACACAGAAAATATCTGCGCTTCGCATTCAAAGGGAAAGCTTAAAAATTCAAAGCTTTAACTTTCAGATTAAAAACCGTTCCACTCCCTTTCACAAAGTGCCTGGACGCAGCTTTGACCCCCCTCAGGGGTCAGGGGGTCCGAATTTTGAATTATTTGGATGACCTTCTGATTCTCGCCAGCAACAAAGCACAAGCCTAGCTGCATACACACATGATGATGATGTACCTGGAGGCTCTGGGCTTCGTTTTAAATCTGCAGAAAAGCGATCTGACTCCATCACAAATTACTGTATTTTTGGACGTACAGATCAACACCATCATGTACAGAGCATGGTTTCAGAGGAGCGGGTTTCTTCGATATGCTTCTGCCTAGCACGCTTTCAGCTAGGTCACAGAGTGTCCTTCAAGCTCTGCCAGCGTCTTCTGGGCCTACTGACAGCCGCCATTCCCTGCGTGCCCCAGGCATTGCTGAAAATGCGTGCTCTGCAAATTTGGCTCAACAAACAAACACATCCTGCCCCCCTTAGGCAGGCAGGGAGGATTTTGATCAGTCAAAAATGTCTGTCAGCCTGGAACCCTGGAGGGATCCCTCAGTGTTTACTGCAGGTGTCCCGCTGGGACGAGTCCTGTCTCGTGTGGTAATCATGAAAGACGCTTTGTTGGGAGGATGGGGAGCAGTTTGCAGGAACCAGAACGTCCAAGGGCTCTGGGGAAAACAGGATGCAAAGCTTCACATCAACTTACTGGAATTAAAAGCTGTTTATCTATCAATAAAGGTCTTTTACAAAAAGGGGCTGATCGCAAAACAGCAAGTCCTCATAAAATCGGACAGCAGGACAGCAGTGTCCTACATCAACAGAGAGGGGGGACGAGGTCCAGAGCCCTCCTCGGCCTGACACACAGGCTGCTCACGTGGTGTGGTCCCAGAATTGTGTCACTGAGAGCGACACACATCCCGGGAGAGCTATACCACAGGGCAGACGCCCTCTCAAGAGGACCTCTACTGGCCTCAGAATGGAGGCTGAACCCACGGATCGTGGACCAGGTCTGGTCACGATTCGGGCGGGCATCCGTCAATCTGTTCGCGTGCAAAACCAGCTCGCACTGCGCTCTGTACTTCTCTCTGAAGGAAACAGATGCAACGATGGGGACGGACACCCTGACCCACGAAGTCTGGACTTTGAGCTCTCTGAGTTTCCTCCCCACCTTGTTCTCACTGAGGAACAGGGGAGGTTGAGATCACTCTGCCCTGTCAGGGCCTTGAGTGTTTACATCCACAGAACTGTCAGTTGGAGGAAAACAAACCAATCGTTTGTTTGTTTTGCCAATCCTGCTGTGGGCAAAGCCCTTTTAAAGTAGTGCCTCTCAGACTAGGTGACTGAGGCCATAAGAATCAGTCAGAGTCAGAGAGTCAGAGAATCTTTATTGTCATTTGCACCACATGTGGTACATGTGATGAAACGAGATTATGTACACAGAGTCCCAGTTACATTCAACAACAAAATGTAAGAGAAAAACAGTAATAACATCTAGGATTGACTAAGAAAAACATCAACTAGAAATACACTAAGCACTAATGTAATAGAAAAACAAAATCATTACAAACAGACAGCCGCACGAACATGAATCTATATGAGCAAATGGTCACAGATGAACACAGCAACAAGAAAACAGATCAGCATCAGCATGATGTGATATTTTGCAGTGATTATTCTTATTATTTATTTATTCATGAGTCTAACAGCCTCAGGGTAGAAGCTGTTCCTCAGTCTAGTGGTTCTACACTTAATGCTCCTCAACCTCCTTCCTGAGGGGAGTGGGGCAAAAAGTGTGTGTGCAGGGTGAGTGGGGTCTTTCATGATACAGGTGGCCTTCTTCCTGCATCTGGAGGTGTAAATGTCTGTGATAGTGGGGAGACTGACTCCGACAGACCTCTGTGCAGCCTTCACCACTCTCTGTAGAGCTTTTCTTTCTGCAGCTGTGCAGCCTCCATGCCACACGTTGATGCTGGAGCACAGGATGCTCTCCACTGCACACCTGTAGAAGGAGGTGAGGACCGGGCTACTCAGACCAGCTCGTCTCAGCCGTCTGAGGAAGTAGAGTCTCTGATGACCTTTCTTGATCAGGCTGGTGGTGTTGTTGGTCCAGCTGAGGTTATCATTCAAGTGTACACCCAAGTACTTGTAGCTGGAGACCACTTCCACTGCAGATCCACTTATGTTCAGTGGGGTGTGGGTGTGTTTGTTCCTTCTGAAGTCCACAATCATCTCCTTTGTCTTCTTCACATTTATGTGAAGGTTATTGTCCTTGCACCAGCTCTCCAGATGTTCCACCTCCTGCCTGTAGCTGGACTCATCATTGTTCGTGATGCAGCCCACCACAGCTGTATCATCTGCAAACTTTACAATATGACAGCCTGGATGGGTGGCTGCACAATCATGTGTGAGCAGAGTGAACAGAAGAGGGCTTAACACACATCCTTGAGGAGAGCCAGTGCTGAGGGTTATGGTGGAGGAGGAGAAGTTGTGGATCTTCACGGACTGAGGTCTGTTTGTTAAGAAGTCTAGTACCCAGTTACAAATGGAGGGGCTTAGTCCAAGTGTAAATAGTTTGTCCATCAGGGTTTGGGGGATCATGGTGTTGAAGGCAGACGTGAAGTCCACAAAGAGTAGATGGACGTATGAGTCCTTCTGATCCAGGTGGGTGAGAGCAGTGTGGACCACAGAGGAGACTGCATCCTCTGTTGATCGGTTCTCACGGTATGCATACTGATGGGGGTCCACGTTAAAAAAAAAAGGGCTTACAGCTATTAAAAGGTGCGACCTATACACCAGAAAATACGGTACTCATATTTTGTTTAACTTATTTTTTCCTTATTTTTATTTGAATTTGTAACAAAATCCTGACAATCTAGTACAACTGTGTCTATATTGATTAATATTAAAAACAAAAGCTGTTATATTTCCATGCATTGCTGTAATTAGATTTTCTCTTTCAATCTTAATTTTGAGTTTTCTTTTTGTGTAAGTAAAATGATATACAGTATATGATCGAACAACCAACAAGCATGTTTAAAATTATTAAACCAACACGCTTTTTAAAATATAGGTCCACTTCTATACATATTATAGCATCTTTGTTCTTAAAAATAGATTTTATAATTTACAATATCAACCAATTATTTTAATAAATCATGTTTGGATTGAAATAAGCCTAAATTTCAAATAGACCCAAAGTGATATTTTGTTTTCCAAACGGCACCAAAACATAACGATGGAAATTAGCATAAGCATGTACTGCATCCTGCCGCAAGAGCCTCCAGCGCATTGTGAGAGCAGCTGAGAAGATCGTGGGCACCTCCTTGCCCTCACTGCAGGACTTACACAGCAAACGCCTCACTCGGAAAGCCCACCGCATGGCAGGTGATCCCACACACCCACTACACAGCTGCTTCAGACTGCTGCCATCAGGAAGGAGACTGAGGAGTCTCCAGGCTCGAACCAGCAGACTGAGAGACAGCTCTGTTCATCAGGCAGTCAGAATGCTAAACACTCTGCCTGCTCTGCCTCCCCTCCCATTTGAACTGCCTTAACACTAAAACTTTCTCACATATTATCACTCAACACAAAGTTTTTAACACTAGACTCTGTGTCACCAAACGGGTTTTCACTAAACTCTCGGTCATGTGCTCATACAGTTTGCACTACTTCTCATAATTGCACTAATGTCTGTATTACATCACTGCCTATAATCATAATACTGTTTACATTCTCTGTTTACATTTATTAATACTGTTTACTTTTATTACTACTGCTTACATGTAATTACTACTGTTTACATTTATTTACACTACTTTAATATCTACACCACTGCTGGTACATATACAGTGTGCTCTGAACGGTCTTATTTAGGGATGCCCAATGTGCCTTACTGCATATGCCACTTTTTGCCTCTACAACAACATCAACTACTACCTCATACATATACTGTGTACATTGACTCATTCGCTGCTTTGCCACTTTGCAAATGTCAATGCTAGAAACCTTTAGTTTATTTTAGTTATACTTTTTATACTCTTTTTTTATACCACTATGCAAAAAAAAAAAAAAAAAAAAACACACAGGACAGTGTTAGTTTTACTATTTTTATGCTTATGTCTATTATTATATGTTTCAGTGTTTCAATGTTTAGATGTTTACTGTTGCACCGAGGGACTGAGAGAAACGCAATTTCGGTCCTGTGTATGTCCTGCACTGTACATATTGCAGATCTGACAATAAAGTTGACTTTGACTTTGACTTTGAGATACCCTCTGGGGTACACGCCAATTCCACTCGAGGCCTAGCTGCCTCATGGGCTCTGTTTAAGGGTGTTCCGGTGGCAAACATTTGTGCTGCGGCTAACTGGAGTTCCACAAATACGTTTGCAAAACACAATTGTTTGGATGTCACTACTTGTGACGTCACACAGGCTGTACTCTCTAACACATAGTAGAGGTCAGCCAAAACGCCTAAAGTATAAAGGCAGAAGTTCTCACAAGCATGCATTTTACTGAGCATGTCAAGGGCGTGAATGAATTACGTTCCCATAGTCATATTTTGCACTGAGTGAACCTGACTGATAAGGGAACTGAAAGTTATGCACCATAACTCATGTTCCCTGAAGGAAGGGAACGAGGTGTAACATATGTTTGCCTTTTCAATGCCAAAGCTCGGTGAAGTGCTCTTGGAGAAAGTAAGATGGGCGCACGCGTCTTTATACCAAGAGGGCGGGGCACCTGTGGTGACGCTGACGCCCATCTGCCGTAAAGGCGTGATTGTATTACTTCAGGTAACCGGGCGGGGGCGCAATTCCCATAGTCATATGTTCCACCTCGTTCCCTTCCTTCAGGGAACATGAGTTATTATGCATAACTTTCAGTTTATGCTTCACTATCTGCTGAACTATTTGTTCAATTTTGAGGTCTTTCTGATGCAAATTTTGTTATCTGTAGTGGTCTGGCAGGTTTTTCTTCTGGGGACGGCCGCATGCTGCCCAGATTTTTGTGACTATGCAGACATTTTTGGGCCAATAATGCCATGTGTGACAAATAAACTCCCATTCAAAGGCTGGCATGAAACCCACAACAGAAAATGTTGACTGAGTCAAACCACAGGCAGACGAAGTAAAACAACAAGAACACTTGTTTTCAGGTTACACTACATGGGGAGGTTATCTGTTATTCACCTGTGTAAAATGGATCACTTATTGACTTCAAGGACGGGAACAAAAGTTGAAAAATAATAAAGTTTCATGTAAAAAAAAAACCCACGTACTTTTGAAAAGATTTGACAAATGCTATCTATTAGACTGTAATGCTACTGTCTAATCAGTGCTAGTCCCAAAATATAATCAGTACAAGTATATGTGTGTAATAACAAAGTACACACAGAGACTTAAAGAAGCATTTTATTGCCATACCCATGTTTTTCATGATGAGTATTTTAAGCTTAACCAAACTAGTTTTGTTGTCAGTTGCCTGGCTAATTGTTTCAAGTTGAATATTTTTTCCTTCATTTTGGTTTAAAATAATTTTAACTTTCATGTTTGCGGTCATAGTACTGATTAAAGAATTACAGAATTGTGGAAACTGTTCGTTTGGTTATGCATCCGCATCCCCAACAAGATTCTGACTACAGTATATTGTATCATGCAAAAAAATTAAAATAAAAACTGCTAAAGAAAAATAGAACAAAAGAGTAACAATGCCGATCTTTCACATGATTTGAAATTAAGGTAATGTTTTGTCCTGTGCAAGACTTCAGTTGATGTAATGTAGATCTGCTGTAGCTTCATGCTGCAGCAAATGTGCATAAATTGGCCTCATTCAAAACAAATGTAACAAAACTACGACCTAATCAGTTTTTTTTGGCTGCAGTAGGTATAAAGAAATAGCTTACAGCAATTTAAATTGAATTTTATATGTATATGTATGTGTGTCTTAGAAAATATACAATTATGTCCATTGTTTTTAAAGCCTCCCCAAGCCTGCATCACCCAACGCCACCCCACCTCCAAGGGATCAGACACGCCCTGTGGTGTCACAATCATTTAGATATCCATGTACCATCACAGACACATAGATTTTTGTAAAATATATATTATTTGGAAAACTTGAAATTGAAGAAACTAGAATAAAAGAAAACAGAGTAATACATAAATACTGTAGACCATGAATTTAAAAGTATACATTTTTTATAGTATACAATGCAAATACAAAAATAAACAAATAATGTAGAAAATAATACAACTAATATAGGGCATTTCTAAATGACACCAATTGAAGAACATTTAATAAAATCTGTGTACAGTAGTCACTCAATTATTGCGGGGGGTTACGTTCCAACCCCCCGATAGGTGAAAAAACTTGAAGTAGAAACTCTATATTGTTACGATCCAGCGTGGTGTGGGAGGGGTGAGTCCAATGGTGCAGACGGACACTCAGAGACACGAGTAGTAAAAAGTCAAAAAGCTTTAATAACAAAAACTCAAGAGCTCAACTGTGGCTTGATACAAAAACTTCAACATGACGAGTTGTACTCACAAAAACCAAGGAGCTGCAAAAGACACGACACACCAGGGTAGGAAGATTGGATGACCCGACAAAGACAAGCACACAAATGCAAACTTATATACACAGCCTAATTACCTAAATCATACACACCTGAGAGACAAGGACACATGCAAGGAAGGTGATGGGCGGAAGGAGACGACCACCAGAGGGAGCCACACTCTTACAGTACCTCCCCCTCAAAGACGCCCCCAGGCGTCCCCAAGGAATGCCCCCAACAACCAGGGCGGGCACGAAGGAAAAAACACAGGGACAGGGGAACAGGACAAAAAGCTAAACACAAAGCCAAACATGCAAAAACCAAAACCAGACCTAAACACAGACTAAACCCAGAAAACTAACAAGCGTCAAAACGTAGAAACGTCAACGGACGTAGTGACGTCATCGGACGTAGTGACGTCATCGACGTGGAGACCCTCCATCGAGGCGGAGGCGTCGGAAGAGCGAGGACCCTCTGCAACAGGGACGTCACCGGCGCGAGGACCCTCCGAAGACAGTAGAGGCGTCACCTGGCGTGGGAAACCCCTGCAGACGTCGGGGCTCCAGCGGCGTGAGGACCCTCCGAAGCGAGTAGAGGCGTCATCAGCGCGTGAACCCCCGTAGACGCCGAGGCATCAGCGGCGCGAGCACCCACGAAGTAGAGGCGTCACCAGCGCGAGACCCTCCGAAGAAAGTAGAGGCGTCATCATCGGCGCGGGAACCCCCTGAAGGCGTAGAGGCGACAGCGGCGCAGGACCTCTGCAGACGGCGAAACCTCAGCGGCGCGCTCCGGGACCAGACAGCGAGGAAAAAACAGAATGGGCAGGTGAGAAAAATAAAGTCTGAACTGGGTGTGATCCATGTACTGATGAAACAGAGACTGCAGGAGGTGGAAAAACTAAACGGAGACTGCAGCAGGCATGAGAGCGGCCGTAGGAACTGCAGCTGCAGGGACCACGTCTATGACGGCTGCTCCCTTCGAGCGGAAACCGTCATCTTCTGTCTCTGGAAAGTTCCGCCCGCTGGACTCACTGTCTTGGTCGGGTCATCATGTTACGATCCAGCGTGGTGTGGGAGGGGTGAGTCCAATGGTGGCGACGGACACTCAGAGACACGAGTAGTAAAAAGTCAAAAAGCTTTAATAACAAAAACTCAAGAGTTCAACTGTGGCTTAATACAAAAACTTCAACATGACGAGTTGTACTCACAAAAACCAAGGAGCTGCAAAAGACACGACACACCAGGGTAGGAAGATTGGATGACCCGACAAAGACAAGCACACAAATGCAAACTTATATACACAGCCTAATTACCTAAATCATACACACCTGAGAGACAAGGACACATGCAAGGAAGGTGATGGACGGAAGGAGACGACCACCAGAGGGAGCCACACTCTTACATGTATTTATTTTAGTATATTTTAAGGTTTTATAAACTTCCCACACTCTTGCAATGTTCTCAGCTCAAACCTGTCATTTTAACAGCATACGTATATGTACTGTACAGTACTGTAACATTTTATCTGGGTACTCACCAGCACTGTGGAAGCTCAGTTCTGATCTGGTTCGGTTTTTGTTCGGCTACTCTGCAACATGACGAAGCCCACTGCTCCGTCCAGGTGCGCGTGCTGTCGCTCCAGGTAGGACACTCCGTGTGAAAGGCTGCCCAGGATGTAGTCCACCACCTCAGCCCGGGTCCGGACCAGCACTGGGCGACCAGAACCAGGCCAAACCCAGCTGCCGTCTGTTCCCTGCAGCCCCCAGGTTCCGGGTCACACTGAGTCCGGATCAACGGCAGCCCAGGTGCTCACCAGTAAAGATACAGCTTGAAGTATGAGTTCAGAGTCAGAATTATTTGTGAATTTCCTGCCATTTCTGTGAACTTCATAGATGGCTCCTCGCCTCCTCCCTCCATTACCACCATTTCAGCAGAAAGCAGCAGCCAGAAGCACTGTTGGCTCCTGGGTAGTGTAGTTCTTTTGATGTGCATTGCAGTATAGGCTTATTGAAAGAAAATTACAAAATGGCGGCGCCAGTCCAAAGTATTGTTTTTGTTAACTTTTTAACCCTACCGTTCCAATCACGTGAGTAATATTAAAATCAATAATGATGTGCTGTGTACAGTCTTACATTGAAAAACTGTGAAAGAGCGATTCCGCGAAAAGTCAAACAGCCAAGTAGCGAGGGACTACTGTGCAACAATTGCACTTTGATCAAGACAATTTCTCTGCGTAACTGTCAAGGAAGATCACTTCCTTCACAACCTGTGTCAGACCTCAGCAGCAAGCTACACGCTCTGTACCAGGTTTAGGGTGCCCACTCCTCGCAAGGGACAATAGGAAGATGATATGGGTAATGCATTTTGTTATTTTGATGGGGAGGGCAGGCGTGGGGGCCGGGCGCTAATGCCGTCCTTGACAAGATGCCGCCATGTGCAACTGCCTATAATACTCATATCAGAAACTGTGGCTGATGCTTTGTAAGTGCCATGTTTTGTAAGAATCACAAGAAACGACTGTAAAAATCTAGCTCCACTGTGGTGCATGTGACATGAAAACTTTGGTTGCCATAACAAGACACTAACCAGCTGGCTTTGCATCTTTTCTGTATACGCTACTGGAAATGATTCTGTTCTTTCGTGATGGACTGACATCCTGTTTGGGGTTTAAGCAGCTCTGTGACACCATAACCAGGATGGAAAGAATCCTGGTTATAGTTTTTGTTGCAAATAAATTAATACAATATCTGATAATGTGCAATTGCAGGAAGATAAATATAGAAATAATGTTTTCTCTCTACCCCACAAATGCTTACCAAAAAAAAGTTATAAAGGCAACTGCAGTCCTGATGTGTTCAAGGCCTTTGCAAGTGTCAATATGTTTTATTTAANGGCACGGGCCCGCGTGGGCCCGTGTGTAGAACCGCCACTGAGAATGAGCCTTTTCTGACATTTATTTTATAGAAAATAAATTGAGCTCATTTTACATCCTTCAGAGTTTTAGATGTTTACACCTGCTCCTTTCACATTTTGTCCCGGTTCAGCTTCTTTCAGCTTCGTTGTTCAAATCAAAACTTTTTTCAGCTACTTCAGCTGTTTTGTGGTGTTTGCAGAATCTTATAACATTTTTGTGCTTCTTTTAACTTCTTTCTGCAAATTTCAGCTTGTTATGCTCCTTTCAGTTTATTTCTGCGATTCAGCTTTTTCTGCTATTTCAGCTACTATTTAGCTGTTTTATGTTCCTTTTAACCGTTCCACATTTGTTGTACTTCTTTCACCTTTTTTCAGCCTAATTCAGCAAAAATGTGTTCTCTCCACTTCCTTCTGGTAGCTCTTTTTGACCTTTTTTAGCTACTTTTGAGCAGTTTTATTTATTTATTTATTGCTAATTTCAGCTTTTTCAGTTAATTTCGACTGTTTTGTGCACATTTCTGCTTCTTTCAGCCTAACTGGGCAACACTGTTCTTTCTGCTGCCATATGCTAATTTAGGCTTGTTCTACCTTTTCAGCTACCTCATTAGCATTTTTTTTGCTAATTCCAACTGTTTTCAGATAAATAAATACAAATTAATGGGAATTTCAGCTACTTTCCGCCTAAATAACTTCTACTAATTTCCACTTGTGCTCCTTTCAGATTATTTCTGCTACAATAATTTGTTTCAGCTACTATTTAGCTTATACCTATTTTAGCTTTTCCAGCTAATTCCACTTTTTTTTTAACACCTGTTTCAACTTTTTCCTGCCTAATTTCTGTGAAAGTGTGCTCTCTCGACTTACTTCTGGTAATTTTTGCTTCTTTCTGCCTTTATAGCTACTTTTCTGCTGTTTATTGCTATTTTTTTGTTGCTTTTTTCAGATAATTTCAACGTTTTTGTGCTCATTTCTATTTCTTTAAATGTAATTGGGAAAATGTGTTCTTTCTGCTTTCTTCTGCTAATTTACGCCTGTTCTACTTTTTTCAGCTACCTTTTTAGCATTTTTTTTTAGCTATTTTTGAGTGTCTTCAGATAAATTCATATTTTTCATGGTAATTTCTGCTACTTTCAGACTAATTAAAACTTATTTCTGCTAGCTTGTCATGCTCCTTTCAGCCTAATTATAGTTTCAGCTGTTTTTTTTAATGCAAATTTTTGCTTTTTCAGCTAATTCCACATTTTCGGAGCTCATTTCAGCTCCTTCCACTTCCTTTGGTAGTTTAAGCTTCTTTCTGCCTTTCAGTACTTTTCTGCTTTTTTATTTTGTGCTTGTTACAGCATTTTTTTAAGCTATTTTCCTAAACCAAACCTAAACCAATTTCAGCAAATGTGTGTTCTTTCTATCTTCTGCTAATTTAGGCTTGTTGTTGCAAGCCTATCTATATTGCAGCACTTATTTATTTATTTAGCTATTTCAGCTGTTTCTCTGCAAGTTCTTCTGCATTAAGCATTCACACTGCATTTCTGCAGGAAATGCAATTTGTCTACTTTGTAGTTTGGGTTTATCTTGGAAATATTTAAAGTTTGTTTCCTGGTAAAGAAGTCACTGAGATCTATCAGCTGCTCTGGTGTCGTCTTCTGTGGCAGAGTTCCTGCTTTCTGCAGGAAAATGATCAGACCTTCTCTAAAAGTTACTGAATGTTGTTTCTAGATGTGAATTTGCATATTAATGTCATGATGAAGTCATATTTGCATTCTGCTCAGAGTCAGCTGGTGTCGGCTCTTTACATCTGTTTACTTCTCTCTCTGATCAGGAGGAGGATATTTTGAGACAACTGAATTCCCAACAAAACTCGTCTTGTTTACCGGTACACATTTTTTGGTTTCTGTTGAGTCACTAAAGCAGAACTTAAACACGAGCTCCAATTTTTTTTATTTTTTTTTTTATTTTTATGAAAAGTATTTCTAATGAAATTATAATAAAATAAAAATATCCAGTTTTTAATTTGTTTTCTGTATGTGCTGAAATACTGAATACTTAGTGCTATTTAAGCTGTTCTCTGTCAAGATGTTAGGTTGATTTAGGCGATGGCTGCTGTGACTTGATTTCCGTAACTTTTAAGTTTCTGAAAATATTTAGCTTAGACCCTTAATTTTCTGCCTTTGAACACAGGCAAGACTGAGGTTTTGGTTTTTGGACCTGAGCATCTTAGGAATACATTTTTCAGTCTTTCTCCCTCTTTAGATGTCGTTAATCTGGCCTCCAGTTCTAATGTTAAAATATTGCTGTTATTTTTGATCAGGACATGTCTTTTCTCCCCCCACATTAAAAACGTTAGTAGAACGTCCACCTGCATAATATCACTAAAATTAGAAACATCTAAAATTGATACAGAAAAACTTGTCCATTCCTTTGTCACATCTATTGCAATGGTTTGTTATCTGGGTGTCCAAATATTTCTCTAAAAAGTCTTCAGTTGATTCAAAATGCTGCTGCCAGAGTTTTAAGGAGAGATCATATCTCTCCAGTTTTAGCTGCTCTCCACTGGCTCCCTGTCAAGTCCAGAATTTAATTCAAAATCTTACTTCTAGCCTACAAAGCTCTCAACAACCTAGCTCCATCTTATATTACAGAACTTATTGTTCCATATTTTCCTAACAGAGCACTTCACTCTCAAACTGCAGGCTTATTCGTGGTTCCTAGAGTTTCCAAAAGCAGAATGGGAGGAAGATCTTTCAGTTATCAGGCTCCTCTCTTGTGGAACCAACTTCCAGTTTCTGTCTGTGAGGCTGACACATTGTCCAGTTTTAAGACTGGGCTTAAGACTTTCCTTTTGATAAATCCTATAGTTTTTTATTTAATTTTTTATTCATTTCAAATTTAAAACGCAAAAGAAACAATTTGCAAACCATATGGAGAAAAAAAAAACAGATGTAAAATTAAAGGAAGCAGAAGAAGAATAAAATTCTTATATCTGCCCCTTCTTAAAACCAAATCAATTCAAACAATGATTCTCCATGAACCAAATTAATAATTCAAAACAATTTGCCAATTTATAGTACATTTAGTAAATGAAGTCGAAGATGAAAATTCAACAATGGCAGGACTCACGGCTGCATCAAATCACTCATCAACTGTCCACCTGGATATAAGGCGCCCCTTTCCTCAGCTCTTCCTGTTTGCCCGTTGCCAGTCTAGTCGCCTCCCTCCACCTCCCCGTCTCCTCCCGGGGTTTCTGGCTCCTCGGTTCTCCCCTGTTCTTCGT
>JBBPBX010021836.1:0-41985 GCA_038048925.1 Garcialebias charrua
AAGCTACCCCACCAAGTAAACAACTTAAGTGGACCAACCAGTTTGCTGTAGCCAAGATGGTTTCTGGGGGCTTGTCCCTCGTCGACTCCTCCCAGGCAGGCAGACATGTCCAAAGTGGTTCAAGACCAGAAAGTTCATTCTCAATAGTCCAGGTATCAAATCCGCTCATTCTCAATCAGTTCATCTGGACAGTTTCTTTTTAGTAGAAACGTTTCACCCTCACTCCAGAGGGCTTCGTCAGTCAGAGCAGTCCAAAGCAAACTGAAGCTACCCCACCAAGTAAACAACTTAAGTGGACCAACCAGTTTGCTGTAGCCAAGATGGTTTCTGGGGGCTTGTCCCTCGTCGACTCCTCCCAGGCAGGCAGACATGTCCAAAGTGGTTCAAGACCAGAAAGTTCATTCTCAATAGTCCAGGTATCAAATCCGCTCATTCTCAATCAGTTCATCTGGACAGTTTCTTTTTAGTAGAAACGTTTCACCCTCACTCCAGAGGGCTTCGTCAGTCAGAGCAGTCCAAAGCAAACTGAAGCTACCCCACCAAGTAAACAACTTAAGTGGACCAACCAGTTTGCTGTAGCCAAGATGGTTTCTGGGGGCTTGTCCCTCGTCGACTCCTCCCAGGCAGGCAGACATGTCCAAAGTGGTTCAAGACCAGAAAGTTCATTCTCAATAGTCCAGGTATCAAATCCGCTCATTCTCAATCAGTTCATCTGGACAGTTTCTTTTTAGTAGAAACGTTTCACCCTCACTCCAGAGGGCTTCGTCAGTCAGAGCAGTCCAAAGCAAACTGAAGCTACCCCACCAAGTAAACAACTTAAGTGGACCAACCAGTTTGCTGTAGCCAAGATGGTTTCTGGGGGCTTGTCCCTCGTCGACTCCTCCCAGGCAGGCAGACATGTCCAAAGTGGTTCAAGACAAGAAAGTTCATTCTCAATAGTCCAGGTATCAAATCCGCTCATTCTCAATCAGTTCATCTGGACAGTTTCTTTTTAGTAGAAACGTTTCACCCTCACTCCAGAGGGCTTCGTCAGTCAGAGCAGTCCAAAGCAAACTGAAGCTACCCCACCAAGTAAACAACTTAAGTGGACCAACCAGTTTGCTGTAGCCAAGATGGTTTCTGGGGGCTTGTCCCTCGTCGACTCCTCCCAGGCAGGCAGACATGTCCAAAGTGGTTCAAGACCAGAAAGTTCATTCTCAATAGTCCAGGTATCAAATCCGCTCATTCTCAATCAGTTCATCTGGACAATTTCTTTTTAGTAGAAACGTTTCACCCTCACTCCAGAGGGCTTCGTCAGTCAGAGCAGTCCAAAGCAAACTGAAGCTACCCCACCAAGTAAACAACTTAAGTGGACCAACCAGTTTGCTGTAGCCAAGATGGTTTCTGGGGGCTTGTCCCTCGTCGACTCCTCCCAGGCAGGCAGACATGTCCAAAGTGGTTCAAGACCAGAAAGTTCATTCTCAATAGTCCAGGTATCAAATCCGCTCATTCTCAATCAGTTCATCTGGACAGTTTCTTTTTAGTAGAAACGTTTCACCCTCACTCCAGAGGGCTTCGTCAGTCAGAGCAGTCCAAAGCAAACTGAAGCTACCCCACCAAGTAAACAACTTAAGTGGACCAACCAGTTTGCTGTAGCCAAGATGGTTTCTGGGGGCTTGTCCCTCGTCGACTCCTCCCAGGCAGGCAGACATGTCCAAAGTGGTTCAAGACAAGAAAGTTCATTCTCAATAGTCCAGGTATCAAATCCGCTCATTCTCAATCAGTTCATCTGGACAGTTTCTTTTTAGTAGAAACGTTTCACCCTCACTCCAGAGGGCTTCGTCAGTCAGAGCAGTCCAAAGCAAACTGAAGCTACCCCACCAAGTAAACAACTTAAGTGGACCAACCAGTTTGCTGTAGCCAAGATGGTTTCTGGGGGCTTGTCCCTCGTCGACTCCTCCCAGGCAGGCAGACATGTCCAAAGTGGTTCAAGACCAGAAAGTTCATTCTCAATAGTCCAGGTATCAAATCCGCTCATTCTCAATCAGTTCATCTGGACAGTTTCTTTTTAGTAGAAACGTTTCACCCTCACTCCAGAGGGCTTCGTCAGTCAGAGCAGTCCAAAGCAAACTGAAGCTACCCCACCAAGTAAACAACTTAAGTGGACCAACCAGTTTGCTGTAGCCAAGATGGTTTCTGGGGGCTTGTCCCTCGTCGACTCCTCCCAGGCAGGCAGACATGTCCAAAGTGGTTCAAGACCAGAAAGTTCATTCTCAATAGTCCAGGTATCAAATCCGCTCATTCTCAATCAGTTCATCTGGACAGTTTCTTTTTAGTAGAAACGTTTCACCCTCACTCCAGAGGGCTTCGTCAGTCAGAGCAGTCCAAAGCAAACTGAAGCTACCCCACCAAGTAAACAACTTAAGTGGACCAACCAGTTTGCTGTAGCCAAGATGGTTTCTGGGGGCTTGTCCCTCGTCGACTCCTCCCAGGCAGGCAGACATGTCCAAAGTGGTTCAAGACCAGAAAGTTCATTCTCAATAGTCCAGGTATCAAATCCGCTCATTCTCAATCAGTTCATCTGGACAATTTCTTTTTAGTAGAAACGTTTCACCCTCACTCCAGAGGGCTTCGTCAGTCAGAGCAGTCCAAAGCAAACTGAAGCTACCCCACCAAGTAAACAACTTAAGTGGACCAACCAGTTTGCTGTAGCCAAGATGGTTTCTGGGGGCTTGTCCCTCGTCGACTCCTCCCGATTTAGAATGAACTTTCTGGTCTTGAACCACTTTGGACATGTCTGCCTGCCTGGGAGGAGTCGACGAGGGACAAGCCCCCAGAAACCATCTTGGCTACAGCAAACTGGTTGGTCCACTTAAGTTGTTTACTTGGTGGGGTAGCTTCAGTTTGCTTTGGACTGCTCTGACTGACGAAGCCCTCTGGAGTGAGGGTGAAACGTTTCTACTAAAAAGAAACTGTCCAGATGAACTGATTGAGAATGAGCGGATTTGATACCTGGACTATTGAGAATGAACTTTCTGTCTTGAACCACTTTGGACATGTCTGCCTGCCTGGGAGGAGTCGACGAGGGACAAGCCCCCAGAAACCATCTTGGCTACAGCAAACTGGTTGGTCCACTTAAGTTGTTTACTTGGTGGGGTAGCTTCAGTTTGCTTTGGACTGCTCTGACTGACGAAGCCCTCTGGAGTGAGGGTGAAACGTTTCTACTAAAAAGAAACTGTCCAGATGAACTGATTGAGAATGAGCGGATTTGATACCTGGACTATTGAGAATGAACTTTCTGGTCTTGAACCACTTTGGACATGTCTGCCTGCCTGGGAGGAGTCGACGAGGGACAAGCCCCCAGAAACCATCTTGGCTACAGCAAACTGGTTGGTCCACTTAAGTTGTTTACTTGGTGGGGTAGCTTCAGTTTGCTTTGGACTGCTCTGACTGACGAAGCCCTCTGGAGTGAGGGTGAAACGTTTCTACTAAAAAGAAACTGTCCAGATGAACTGATTGAGAATGAGCGGATTTGATACCTGGACTATTGAGAATGAACTTTCTGGTCTTGAACCACTTTGGACATGTCTGCCTGCCTGGGAGGAGTCGACGAGGGACAAGCCCCCAGAAACCATCTTGGCTACAGCAAACTGGTTGGTCCACTTAAGTTGTTTACTTGGTGGGGTAGCTTCAGTTTGCTTTGGACTGCTCTGACTGACGAAGCCCTCTGGAGTGAGGGTGAAACGTTTCTACTAAAAAGAAACTGTCCAGATGAACTGATTGAGAATGAGCGGATTTGATACCTGGACTATTGAGAATGAACTTTCTGGTCTTGAACCACTTTGGACATGTCTGCCTGCCTGGGAGGAGTCGACGAGGGACAAGCCCCCAGAAACCATCTTGGCTACAGCAAACTGGTTGGTCCACTTAAGTTGTTTACTTGGTGGGGTAGCTTCAGTTTGCTTTGGACTGCTCTGACTGACGAAGCCCTCTGGAGTGAGGGTGAAACGTTTCTACTAAAAAGAAACTGTCCAGATGAACTGATTGAGAATGAGCGGATTTGACACCTGGACTATTGAGAATGAACTTTCTAGATTTATAGTGTTTTCTAATTATATTTCCTCTTACTTATCTACTTTAAAGTATTGTACTAATGCAAAAGCTTTAAAAACTAAAACAATCTGTAACAAATTTCTGTTGTAAGCTGCCCAAATCTCATTATTGTTTTTGTTTATGTGCCTTTATTCTCTTTTATGCTATGCATGCCTTAAGTCTCGAGCCTTGTTTGACATTGTAAGTTTTTTTTGTACTTGTTTTTTTTATAAATAAAAAAATAAATAAAAATAAAAAAATAAAAAAAATAAACCACCAGGGGGCGTCGTCACTACACAAACAAAAAGGAACCTGGATGGATGTATAGTACATGGAAAACAGGATCTAAACAGTTTCCACAAAGATTAAAATAAACATTTGTTTTTCTTTTCCCAGTATGGTTTGAACACTTCTTGAGTTGGATGCTTCTGTTCAGGACCTTTTAGTTTAGAGCCAACTGGTCCATTCTGGTTCTCTCATTTCTACTAATTTTCATCCTGTAGGCCAGTGGTTCCCAAACTTTTTTCAGTTCTGTACCCCTTCAGACATCTGACCTCAAGCCAAGTACCCCCTAATTACACGGCCTTTAAAATGTGTTTGTAAACACTGTACCCATCAAATAAAAATAATATGCAACTGTTATTTACCACCAAATGCTGTTTATTATTAGTAAATGTTAGTATTAATAAGCAACACATTTATTTTATAGTCTATGAATTATCCAAAAATTTAGCCTGTGTAGAATGAATAATTTGCTAAATATTTTTATGGTGGGATAACGAAGTTATTCAACAGTGTATTTAGTTAAACTCACCACAGCTTTAATGAGAAGGATGTGCTTGGAAAGATGCGCACAACTCTGCAATGTTTGGTTTAATTTGAGACAGTCTGAGTCTTAAATCGTTTTCAACACAAAGTCTTGCTCTGTATTTTGTTTTCATATTTGTCAGAGCTGAGAATCCACTTTCACACAAGTATGTTGTAGCAAAGGGCATCAAAGTCTTTACAGGTGTCCCATCAGCGAGTCACGCCTATTTTCACACCCTTCCACGTTGTCAGTGCAATGATTTTGCTGAACACTAGATGGCAGCATATACATGTGTATTATTTGAAGGCACTTCAGTCTTTTTTCACTTTATGTTACGCCAGTACTTCCCTGAATCTTTTTTTTTTTTTTTTCAAATTTTCTCGCGTACCCCCTAAGTCCCTCCTGCGTACCCCCAGGGGTACGAGTACCCCACTTTGGGAACCACTGCTGTAGGCTATGTGTCTAAAAAAGCGAAGTCTGGTCCTCTGGACATTCAAAAAACAAAACAAAGCAAAAAAAATTGTAGAAATGTTTCGTCTTTCGTCCGAAAGACATCCTCAGTCTGAGATGCTGTATTCAGTTCACTCTTATAAATAGCACCCAGAGCCAGACAGAAGGAGAAATCACACACAAAACAGGCTCTAGAGAAATGTGGATATCCTAACTGGGCCTTCCTGAAAGCAGAGAAGAAACCCAAACAGGACTCCAGCCAGCCATCAGGTGAAAAGAAGGAACCCAGACCCAGACCAGTGGTCATTCCGTATGTTGCGGGAGTTTCAGAGACATTGAGACGTTTATTCTCTAAACACAACGTCCCAGTGGCTTTTAAACCCCAAAATACATTACGGCAAAGACTGGTTCATCCCAAAGATCCAGTCCCCCGGCACAAACAGAGTAATATTGTGTATGCTGTTCAGTGTCAGGAGGGCTGTGATCAGTCTTATATCGGGGAAACTAAACAGCCACTGGCCAAAAGGATGGCCCAGCACAGAAGATCAACATCATCAGGTCAGGACTCTGCGGTCTACACTCATCTCCAGGCCAGCGGTCACTCTTTCAGGGATGAAGATGTTCACATCCTTGATAGAGAGGAACGATGGTTTGAGAGAGGAGTAAAGGAGGCCATCTTTGTGAAAAGAAACCGTCCATCATTAAACAGGGGTGGAGGCCTCCGGGTTCAACTGTCCCCCTCCTACAATGCTGTTATTGCTAGTAGCTGGCGGCTTTGTTAGCATTAGCTTAGCTGTCTTTTCCGATTAAAAACATAATTTTTGGATGATTTAAGATCGGATCTTTCGCCGTTAGATTTGCATTATAAAAACGTAAATCTGTCCGCTTGATTTAGCGAAACAATTTGGAGTTATTTGGAGTTAAAATTTTATTAAATCGGTCCGCTCGTGATAGCCTGAAGCCCACTGTTAAAACAATAATAATAATAATTATAATAATAATAATAATAATGAATTCAATTTATAATGCACTTTTCATTAATGAAAATCTCAAAGTGCTACAAAGTGCAACATAATTAAATGTCCGATTTTAACATTGTTAAGTCTTTAAAACCTAAAATATTTGGATTAGAATTTTATAAATAAGATTGATCAAATTCTAAAATTGTTGTGTAGTATTCAGCTATATTTTCATGATTTAATATTTATTCTATATTTAACTAAAAGTTTCAGTTAACCCTACAGCTGTCCTCAACGTATCACTGATGTGTTTCAGAGATGAAATAATCATTTTATAAGTATTTCTTAATAGCCGAAAAATACAATGGTAAATGTATGTAATCAATCCGTCCTCAGTCACGTTTTAAATTGAATGCTGAACAAGAATTTAATCCACTTGTTTTTCTGTGTTTTTAGGAAAAATTCCATCGACAAGCTTCAAACAAGGCTATTAATAAAGTTTCTTGGTTTGTAAAATTATTTAAATAAAAATCTCTTCTTAAACTAGTGTTAACCTTTCCTGCTCAGTCTTTCATCCGTGGTCAAAAGACACAGGGGAGATCTTCCTCCAGGGCTGAAGTCTCAGCTTCAGAGTTAACTCCCTCACTTGCCTTGCACATAAACCACACGGTGGCTGCAGGTTAATCCTCTTGTTTTTAATAATAATTCTAGCCAACAGGTGCACAAACAGACTTTCTTACAGCCGCGTTTTACTTTGCCGTTTTACTTTTCTCCACACACACACACCGTCACGTCTTGCTCCTCTCAACACGTGCAGAACATGAGCACGTAGCGCCCTCTTCTGGCCGGCGGACGGCCGACACACATCTCACCCTCCCACACACACACACACCACTCACTGAGCCATTCATCACATGCAGTGGAGGCACTTTCTGCAACACTACCCCCACTCTGGATGGCAATTAAACAATAATTCCAATCCAGTCTCACAATGCATAAAACTGATACACAATCCCTATAGCTAATAAGAGATAACTGTGTCAATCATAATTACATGTAGAGGAGGTATAGCATCAAACCACATGTCCCAGTGATATAATTAGCTCATTTTAAGGTGTGTCAACTTGTGCAAAAAGTAAACTTCACATGCCATAGGGGAGGAAAGAAATTACTCAGCGGCATCTATGACGACCAGGCAGGAAACTAACTGAAATCTATCAGGTACAAAAACATACAGAAAAACACGGTCTTTAGATAAACCATTTGCTCTTCAGCCAAATTGACTTAGCAGTTTGAACAACTGAACAGTAATAAAGAAAACAGGCACTTGTGGCTTTGATGAACAGTTTTAGAGAACTTTGCAGGACACCGGAACAGCTGGAACCTTAAACTGAGTCCATTCTACTTGGAACTACCCATGTACCGTACCAGTCCGGCGCTCTGCGCCGACGCCTAGACCGTCGAACTGGTGGGCCCAAAGGAGGTGAATATCCCACCGCACCCCCACCATCCTCATGATTGACATGGGAAGGGGAGGATGGAACAAACACACCCAGATGGGAATCCGCTGCAGTTGAGGTAGGTAGCAGGGAACAACCAACGCCCCTGCTGGTTTCATCAGAGAACAAACCCTGCAGGTCCAGGTCACAGTCCGCCGAGTCGTCCTCCAAGGTTGGTGGTGGAACCTCGGTAGGTTCCCAGTGTTGACTCTGATCCAGGACCCATGTGTTGTCCAGGGGCTCCCGGCTACGGTAGTGCTTAAGCTGGTCATGGTGGACGACTTTCACCTTGGACCTTGGGTTCTTTTGTATCCAATAAACTAGGTCATCCAGTTGGCCTAGGATGAAGAATGGTCCTTCATATGAGGGAAGGAACTTTTTGACTTTGTTCTTGACATGACGTGTCCCTTTAATGAGATACCACACAGGGTCTCCGACTTTATACTGTGTGTGGCAGCAGTTCTTGTCATACTGTCTCTTTGCACGTGTGACCGAGTCCCTTCGTGGTCGCCAGTGTTAACCTTTCCTGCTCAGTCTTTCATCCGTGTGTAGCAGTAGAGAAAGATGCCTGATTAGGCTGATGGGTTCCTGGTGCGAACGTCTAGTTGATAAAGTGGGCGTGGTATATAGGCAGCTGCCGCATTTAGTCAGACAGGTCGTCTTCCTGCTCCTGCCGCATGGCTGTGGGTGTTGGCCGTGTAAGGCAACCCATCGCTGAGCGTGGTGCGGGCCTGTGTTGATTCCTTCACGGGGTAAAACGCCACGGTGCTGCGCTTCTCCGCTCCCTCATGCTGCGGGTGTGTGTGTGTGTACGTGGTTGTGAAGCTGGCAGGTCCCCCACCCACATCGGGACCACTGCTGCTCTGTTTCCGGAGACTGCTGATTTATGAACACGGACTGTGGTGTCAGCTGTTCCCCTTGCATGTAGAGTGTGACGTCGGTGCGGCCACTTGCCTTTGCTACGGCATGTTGCGAGTGCCAGAACCAGTGAAGGGTGAACTGTATAGTTATTGCAAACCTGTATTTATTGAAGTAATTTATTGTAATTGAGTGTCTTGGGGTTTAAAGGGTTTTTGGGTTTTGCCTATTTATTTAGTTGGTATGATGCACATGATTTACATAATTAAAGGATGTTTTTAAGATGTTTTAAGCTCACTGTAAATAAATTATCATTGTTATTTTTGAACAGTTGTCCCGGATGTTTTAATCAGTGCAAAGCGAACCTGCGTGGCCTTAAAGTAATAAGGTAATCTCTGGGTGAAATTCCCAGGGTGGCGTTGTTAAACTTAATTTATTCATGCTCTCAGGGCATGAGTAATGCCACATTTTTGGCGTTGCTGGAAGGATGTTTGCATTTGCTTTTTATGAACATCCGGGACCAGTAGTTGTTTGAGATTTACAGTATTGGTGTTTTGTGTGTTTTGTTTTTTCTTTGGTTTATGTTTTTTTGTGTTTTGTGTGCAGATTGGCCGGTCCGGAAGCAGAGCAGTGGTGGTTCCAGCAAATCTTTAAAGTGGTGGTTCTAATAGATCTTTGAAGTGGTGGGTGGATGAACTTGTAATTATGGCAGAAGAAATTAAAGAACTTAAAGAGTTGGTAGCAAGCTTACAAATTGAAAATGAGCAGTTGCGACAAAGGCAGGCCAGTGCCCAGCCGTCAACTTCAGGAGTACCCAATGCCCCTCCTACAGAAAGACTGATTTTTGTACCTAGTGATAGGGAATGTCCCATCTTTAGAGGAAGGACCGGCATGGGACTGAGTGAGTGGATGGAGGAAGCAGAGATGCGTATGAGAGCACAACATTTATCGGTGGCTGATCAAGCTTTGTTTTTGATGGATCATTTGGAGGGAGAAGCTCGAATTGAATTTAAATATCGTTCTAGTGCAGAGAGAGAGGACCCTGCTAGAATATTTGAAATCTTACAGGAATTATATGGCTGTGCAGAGTCCTATATTGCATTACACGAAACCTTCTTTTCCAGAAGACAGCAAGAGGGAGAGAGTCTTCAGGAGTTCTCCCTCGCGTTAATGGGTATTATGGAGAAGGCAAAGCAGCGCGTGCCTGCTGGCATGTTGAGTCCCGAGACTTTGTTAAGGGATCAGTTTGTTGAACGGGTGTTGGATGGATCTCTGCGTCGTGAACTGAAGCAGTTTATGCGCAGCAGGCCAGACAGCACTCTGCTTGAAGTTAGGGCTGCAGCAATTCGGTGGGAGCGCGAAGGGGTACCCTCTGGGGTGAGAAGTCATAGCCAATCTACCCCGGTAGTTCATGGTTTTCAGTGTGGGATTCATGGTAGCCCGCAGCCGCAGGTAGCTCCCCTAATATCCGTAACAGAAATGAGCCAGCTCAGAGAAATGCTAAAATGTCAGCAAGAACGGCTCCAGCAGCTTAGTGAGAGCATTTCCCAGTTGAAAAATGTCTGTGGTCCTAATCGTTCTTGTTTTTCTGGTTCAGTGATCTGCAGGCGGTGTAATCAGCCCGGTCATTTCGCACGGGAATGTGAGGGGGGGCGGGCCTCTTATGGAGCACCATTTCAGATGAATCCAGCTCCTCAGGCCCGCCCTGCTTACCGGTCAGGTCAGAGTAATGTAAATGCTGATGCACTCTCTCGCCAGCACTTACCCCATCCACCAGATATGAGAGCCATGCTTTCGGATACAGTTGAAGCACATCCAACGGTTGTTGCGATTTTGCCACAACACACTGTAGCCGAACTATGTGCCTTGCAACAGGACGATCCCCTCTTACAGGAGGTGTTGGGGTTTTGGAGGAAGGGCCAATACCCCAGTCGAGAAGAACGGGTCCAGCTGTCTTCCGCCACATTGGTTCTACTTCGTCAGTGGGACCGGTTTGTAGAGAGAGAGGGAGTGCTGTATCGGAAGATATTTAGACCAAATGGTGGTGAGGTAGTGTTTCAGTTGGTGCTACCTAGGGTACTTATTAAGAATGTGCTGACCCAAGTTCATGAGGAACATGGTCCTCAGGGGGTGGAGCGAACTTTGGCGCTCCTACGATCCCAGTGTTACTGGCCTTATATGGCTTCTGAAGTGGTCCAATGGTGCCAGGCTTGTGAAAGGTGCCAGGTAGCTAAGGATGTTCACCTCCTGTTGGGAGGTCCTTCCGCATCTTTGTCAACTATAACAGCTTGTTTTGGAGCTGATAGGATCAGTTTTAATAAATTATCGTCGGGTCGTCGATACAAAAGGTGGGGGTAGAATGTAGCAGTAGAGAAAGATGCCTGATTAGGCTGATGGGTTCCTGGTGCGAACGTCTAGTTGATAAAGTGGGCGTGGTATATAGGCAGCTGCCGCATTCAGTCAGACAGGTCGTCTTCCTGCTCCTGCCGCATGGCTGTGGGTGTTGGCCGTGTAAGGCAACCCATCGCTGAGCGTGGTGCGGGCCTGTGTTGATTCCTTCACGGGGTAAAACGCCACGGTGCTGCGCTTCTCCGCTCCCTCATGCTGCGGGTGTGTGTGTGTGTGTACGTGGTTGTGAAGCTGGCAGGTCCACCCACATCGGGACCACTGCTGCTCTGTTTCCGGAGACTGCTGATTTATGAACACGGACTGTGGTGTCAGCTGTTCCCCTTGCATGTAGAGTGTGACGTCGGTGCGGCCACTTGCCTTTGCTACGGCATGTTGCGAGTGCCAGAACCAGTGAAGGGTGAACTGTATAGTTATTGCAAACCTGTATTTATTGAAGTAATTTATTGTAATTGAGTGTCTTGGGGTTTAAAAGGTTTTTGGGTTTTGCCTATTTATTTAGTTGGTATGATGCACATGATTTACATAATTAAAGGATGTTTTTAAGATGTTTTAAGCTCACTGTAAATAAATTATCATTGTTATTTTTGAACAGTTGTCCCGGATGTTTTAATCAGTGCAAAGCGAACCTGCGTGGCCTTAAAGTAATAAGGTAATCTCTGGGTGAAATTCCCAGGGTGGCGTTGTTAAACTTAATTTATTCATGCTCTCAGGGCATGAGTAATGCCACATGTGGTCAAAAGACACAGGGGGATCTTCCTCCAGGGCTGAAGTCTCTGCTTCAGGGTTAACTCCCTCACTTGCCTTGCACATAAACCACACGGTGGCTGCAGGTTAATCCTCTTGTTTTTAATAATAATTCTAGCCAACAGGTGCACATACAGCCTTTCTTACAGCCGCGTTTTTACTTTGCCGTTTACTTTTCTCCACACACACACACCGTCACGTCTTGCTCCTCTCAACACGTACAGACTCATGAAAGCCAGGAATGCTGCCTTCAAAGCGGGAGATCAGGTGGGCCTGAGGGCAGCCAGAAACAACCTGGACCGGGGCATCAGAAAGGCAAAGAAGCAGTATTCTGGGAAAATAGCTCACCGTTTCAAGGACAGCAGGGATACACGCAGTCTGTGGCAGGGAATACAGACCATCACAAACTACAAACCACCCCCCCAGACCTGTGACAGCTCAGCCTCTGCGCTGAATGAACTGAATGAGTTCTTTGCTCGGTTCGAGGCAAGTAACAGCACACCAGCACATAAACTCCCCCCCTCTCCTGATGGCCAGGTGCTGACGCTGTCCTCAGACAGCGTAAGGCGATCATTCATCAAGATTAACGCCCGGAAGGCCTCTGGTCCTGACAACATACCTGGTCGTGTGCTGAAGGACTGTGCAGGGGAACTCGCAGCGGTCTTCACGGACATCTTTAACATCTCACTGAGCCAGGCCATCGTCCCCACCTGTTTCAAAGCCACCACCATCATCCCTGTCCCAAAGAAGGCAACGCCCGCATGCCTCAATGACTATCGCCCAGTAGCACTCACCCCCATCCTGATGAAGTGCTTTGAACGGCTAGTCATGAAAAGCATCACATCTGTCCTCCCTGACTCCCTGGATCCCTTCCAATTTGCATACCGACCTAATCGCTCAACCGACGATGCCATCTCCTCTGCCCTTCACACAGCTCTCACACATCTGGACACGAAGGACTCCTATGTTAGAATGTTGTTCATCGACTTCAGCTCGGCATTTAACACCATCATCCCCCAACAGCTCATCCTTAAACTGGACAGTCTGGGGCTGAACACCTCAATGTGTAACTGGCTGCTAGACTTCCTGACCGGGAGACCACAGACAGTGCGGGTCGGGAGTAACACATCTAGCACCATCACATTGAACACAGGGGCCCCACAAGGATGTGTGCTGAGCCCCCTTCTATTCACCCTGCTAACACACGACTGCACACCATCGTACAGCTCCAACCACTTCATCAAGTTTGCGGACGACACAACAGTGGTGGGTCTCATCAGCAACAACGATGAGACGGACTACAGGAACGAGGTGAGCCGCCTGGCCTTGTGGTGCGGACACAACAATCTCACTCTCAACGTGGAGAAGACAAAGGAGATTGTTGTGGACTTCAGGAAGAAGGATGCCCAACATGCCCCTCTGACCATCAACAGCACCGCAGTGGAGAGAGTAGACAGCACCAAGTTCCTGGGAGTGCACGTCTCAAAGGACCTGTCCTGGAGCAGGAACACTGCAGCACTGGCAAAGAAGGCTCACCAGCGTCTCTACTTTCTCCGCAAGCTGAAAAGGGCTGGAGCTTCAACCCCCATCATGAGCACCTTCTACAGAGGTGCCATAGAAAGTGTCCTGACCAGCTGCATCACTGTGTGGTTTGGTGCATGTACTGCATCCTGCCGCAAGAGCCTCCAGCGCATTGTGAGAGCAGCTGAGAAGATCGTGGGCACCTCCTTGCCCTCACTGCAGGACTTACACAGCAAACGCCTCACTCGGAAAGCCCACCGCATGGCAGGTGATCCCACACACCCACTACACAGCTGCTTCAGACTACTGCCATCAGGGAGGAGACTGAGGAGTCTCCAGGCTCGAACCAGCAGACTGAGAGACAGCTCTGTTCATCAGGCAGTCAGAATGCTAAACACTCTGCCTGCTCTGCCCCCCCTCCCATTTGAACTGCCTTAACACTAAAACTTTCTCACACATTATCACTCAACACAAAGTTTTTCACTAAACTCTCGGTCATGTGCTCATACAGTTTGCACTAATTCTCATACTTGCACTAATGTCTGTATTACATCACTGCCTATAATCATAATACTGTTTACATTCTCTGTTTACATTTATTAATACTGTTTACTTTTATTACTACTGCTTACATGTAATTACTACTGTTTACATTTATTTACACTACTCTAATATCTACACCACTGCTGGTACATATACAGTGTGCTCTGAACGGTCTTATTTAGGGATGCCCAATGTGCCTTACTGCATATGCCACTTTTTGCCTCTATAACAACATCAACTACTACCTCATACATATACTGTGTACATTGACTCATACGCTGCTTTGCCACTTTGCAAATGTCAATGCTAGAAACCTTTAGTTTATTTTAGTTATACTTTTTATACTCTTTTTTTATACTAGTATGCAAAAACTCAGGACAGTATTATGTTCATTAAATGTTTAATGTTTTAGTTTTAGAGTTGGTGTAAATTTTCATACTCTTATACCACTATGCAAAAAACTCAGGACAGTGTTAGTTTTACTATTTTATGCTTATGTCTATTATTATATGTTTCAGTGTTTCAATGTTTAGATGTTTACTGTTGCACCGAGGGACTGAGAGAAACGCAATTTCGGTCCTGTGTATGTCCTGTACAGTACATATTGCAGATCTGACAATAAAGTTGACTTTGACTTTTTGACTTTTGAGAACATGAGCACGTAGCGCCCTCTTCTGGCCGGCGGACGGCCGACACACATCTCACCCTCCCACACACACACACACCACTCACTGAGCCATTCATCACATGCAGTGGAGGCACTTTCTGCAACACAAGCCTCTGGCAGCAGCAGCTTGGAACTAAATCACAGAATAAAGTATTTGACTCACGAGAAGTCTTTTTTCATCAGTAATTGAAATAAATCACGGAGCTAAATCCACACGTAGCTTCTCAACACGAAAGAAAACAAAGAGGCCGAGCTGGTGACGTCATGTCCACATATTTACCAGCAGCCACCACCAGGGGGCGACGTCACTACACAAACAAAAAGGAACCTGGATGGATTACTGTACAGTACATGGAAAACAGGATCTAAACAGTTTCCACAAAGATTAAAAGAAACATTTGTTTGTCTTTTCCCAGTATGGTTTGAACACTTCTTGTGTTGGATGCTACTGTTCAGGACCTTTTAGTTTAGAGCCAACTGGTCCACTCTAGTGTTCAGTGCTGGTTCTCTCATTTCTACTAATTTTCATCCTGTATGTGTCTAAAAAAGTGAAGTCTGGTCCTCTGGACATTCAAAAAACAAAACAAAGCAAAAAAAATTGTAGAAATGTTTCGTCTTTCGTCCGAAAGACATCCTCAGTCTGAGATGCTGTATTCAGTTCACTCTTATAAATAGCACCCAGAGCCAGACAGAAGGAGAAATCACACACAAAACAGAAATGTGGATATCCTAACTGGGCCTTCTTGAAAGCAGAGAAGAAACCCAAACAGGACTCCACTCCAGCCAGCCATCAGCTGAAAAGAAGGAACCAAGACCAGTGGTCATTGCGTATGTTGCGGGAGTTTCAGAGACATTGAGATGTTTATTTTCTAAACACAACGTCCCAGTGGCTTTTAAACCCCAAAATACATTACGGCAAAGACTGGTTCATCCCAAAGATCCAGTCCCCCGGCACAAACAGAGTAATATTGTGTATGCTGTTCAGTGTCAGGAGGGCTGTGATCAGTCTTATATCGGGGAAACTAAACAGCCACTGGCCAAAAGGATGGCCCAGCACAGAAGATCAACATCATCAGGTCAGGACTCTGTGGTCTACACTCATCTCCAGGCCAGCGGTCACTCTTTCAGGGATGAAGATGTTCACATCCTTGATAGAGAGGAACGATGGTTTGAGAGAGGAGTAAAGGAGGCCATCTTTGTGAAAAGAAACCGTCCATCATTAAACAGAGGTGGAGGCCTCCGGGTTCAACTGTCCCCCTCCTACAATGCTGTTATTGCTAGTAGCTGGCGGCTTTGTTAGCATTAGCTTAGCTGTCATTTCCGATTAAAAACGTAATTTTTGGATGATTTAAAGAGGAACTAAACCCAGGTTGAGACGGTAACTCCTTCCCCTAAGCAGATCCAAAATCACCCTCAAAATGGGCGTGTCGAGAGACAAGGAGGGGAGGAGGTAGAGTTGTGCTTTTGTTCACGCCTCCACCAGCAACAACCTAAAACAAATTAAACCTCTAGCCAACAACATACACCAAGCAACAACAAAGGATAAACATGTAGATGTATTTATCTATTCCACCCATTCCATCCAAAACCTAAGGCTCAAGAAAATGGGGAAAAAAAGAAAAAAGAAACCGTTTGTCAGGAGTGAAATGTGGCACTTCCATATAAGGTATGAATGCTGCAGGACCTTCTCATCTCTGCAGGGGATTGGCTCTGCTTGAACCACTTCCGTGACGTCAGAGTGAGAAAATATGTCACAGTGAGAATCCTAGACCAATAAGGAAATTAAGGTGCAATCCCTCTGTTCAACCCATAGGGGTTACCGTAAACACGTTTTTAGACCGGGGTTTAGTTCCTCTTTAAAATCGGATCTTTCGCCGTTAGATTTGCATTATAAAAACGCGAATCTGTCCGCTTGGTTTAGCGAAACAATTTGGAGTTATTTGGAGTTAAAATTTTATTAAATCGGTCCGCTCGTGATAGCCTGAAGCCCACTGTTAAAACAATAATAATAATAATAATAATAATGAATTCAATTTATAATGCACTTTTCATTAATGAAAATCTCAAAGTGATACAAAGTGCAACATAATTAAATGTCCGATTTTAACATTGTTAAGCATTTAAAACCTAAAATATTTGGATTAGAATTTTATAAATAAGATTGATCAAATTCTAAAATTGTTGTGTAGTATTCAGCTATATTTTCATGGTTTAATATTTATTCTATATTTTAACTAAAAGCTTCAGTTAACCCTACAACTGTCCTCAACGTATCGCTGATGTGTTTCAGAGATGAAATAATCATTTTATAAGTATTTCTTAATAGCCGAAAAATACAATGGTAAATGTATGTAATCAATCCGTCCTCAGTCACGTTTTAAATTGAATGCTGAACAAGAATTTAATCCACTTGTTTTTCTGTGTTTTTAGGAAAAAATCCATCGACAAGCTTCAAACAAGGCTATTAATAAAGTTTCTTGGTTTGTAAAATTATTTAAATAAAAATCTCTTCTTAAACTAGCAACTTTATTTCTTGTGCCATTTTGTTTTATTCGTTGTATTATCTGTGGGGGTGTGGGATGGGGGGTGGTAGGGGATGGATGGGGATGGGTGGGATAGGTGGGAGTGGGGGTGGTGGGGGTAGGGTCCCACCCTACCACCCCCATCAGGTCATCAGGACCAGGTATGAGGAGAAAACCTGTCGTTTCAGCACCATTATAATGGGGATTTTTAAACACCTGGGGCCTCATGTACAAAGACTTGCGTGGATTTCTTACTGAAAAGTGACGTACGGTCAAATCCAGAAATCTGCGTACGCACAAAAAAATCCAGATGTATCAAACTGTGCGTACGCCGGAATCCACGCACATTGCTTTTGTACATCACAATCAACGTGGAATTGAGCGCACATGAGAGAGTGGCCGACTCCGCCTTTGACACGCCTCCATATAAATATGCAAATTCATTTAAATTTGCCCTGCACGTTAGGAATGTCGTCTTTGCTCTATTGCAAATCATGTCGAAACGTGGAAAAAAGAGGAACTTCACGGACTGTGAACTGGAGACACTTCTGAGTGACGTAGAGAGGCACAGAAAAAGGTTTTGTTTGGCACGCTCAGCGCACAACAAACCGTCCACTTTTAAATGAGAAGTTGACCCAGCTATTTTAACATGCCTAGATAGGTCAGTGGGTAGCGTGTTCGCCTTTTGTCCCAAACCTCATGAGTTCGAATCCCGCATGGTACAACGTTTTTTTTAATTCATTCCAGATTTAAAGAACACAAGAAAACTATTTAGAATGAACAACATGAAATGAAACAATACATGAAATGAAGGCAAAAGAGGATTTCTTGTGGGTTTTTTTTAAATAGTTTTCTTGTGTTCTTTAAATCTGGAATGAATTTAAAAAAAAGAAAAACGTTGTTTTCATTTAAATATACCCTGCAACCAGTGATGTCAGTAACGCGTTACAACGCGTTACTCTGGTCGGACCACTTTTTTCAGTAACTAGTAATCTAACGCGTTGCTTTTCAAACTGCAGTAATCACATTAAAGTTACTTTCTCCAAATTATTGTGCGTTACTTAGTTATTTGTCATTTTCTGTAGTACTGTAATTTAATTTTATTTCGCCAATGCGTCTCGGGGGGAGCGATAAAAAAAAGACAGGAGTGACGTCAGTCTATGCGACCGCCCGGTGTCTTGTAGCACACGTTAGCATTAAGCTAGGTTTAGCATCTCGCTGCGGTCTCCTGTTTGTTTGGGAACGTTGTGACTTGTTAAAAACACGAGCGCACATCCAAAACGGTGTGTGGACTTTGTTTCACGGAGACTGGATCTGCAGCAGACAACACGTCTAACTTGAACGGACTTAACGACGTGATCCGAACGTGAACGAGGAGCAGCTTGTAAACACTGCTAACAGAGCAGCAGCAGCATTAAAACAGCCTTCAGGTAGGTCAGATCAGTCAATAACACAAACTGTAGGACATTTTAAAGCTCTGGATCTACGTCTGAAATGTTGTTGTTGCTGTGCAGGCTTTAAATTAACTGAGCGTCTCTAAAACGTCTTCCATCACGTCCATCATGTCAACACCAGCCAAAAAGTTAATCACTTTATGAAAAAACTGATGTCAACAAGTCCTGGAGCTGAATAAATCCCTGCCCTGATGATGACCGAGAGATCCAACCACAAGAAGAGGTATTGTTCTTTTATTAATAATTAACCTTTTTAATTTAAAATGATAATCTTATTAACTATTTTTATTTTTTTACCTGTTTGTGTTATTTCCAGTCTGAGACAGAGGAAGCAGCTGTCTTTTTCCTCTTGAGGGACATCCACCTGCAGCTAAGAAGCGTGTGATGATGACCCTGATGCATGCTCAATAATCCAGGTAGAAAAATCTAAAAATGCTAAGTCTGGTCCTCTGGACATTCAAAAAACAAAACAGAACAAAAAAAATTGTAGAAACGTTTTATCTTTTGTCCAAAAGACTTCCTCAGTCTGAGATGCTGTATTCATCTCAATCTTATAAATACTGTAGCACCCTCTCACAGTGGATGAACCAGTTTGCTGCTGACAGCTGAAACCAGCTGCTCACGGACCATCAGCCTAACAATGGATAGTTAGCAGCACCCTGATGGTTGTTTGCTATTCACAGAGGGCTGAGTGATACTAGCAATAACAGCATTGTAAGAGGGGGACAGTTGAACCCGGAGGCCTCCACCTCTGTTTAATGATGGATGGTTTCTTTTCACAAAGATGGCCTCCTTTACTCCTCTCTCAAACCATTGTTCCTCTCTATCAAGGATGTGAACATCTTCATCCCTGAAAGAGTGACCTCTGACCTGGAGATGAGTGTAGACCACAGAGTCCTGACCTGATGATGTTGATCTTCTGTGCTGGACCATCCTTTTGGCCAGTGGCTCATGCTTTTATTTATTTTCATACAAACGTATTGTTTACTTGACACATTTTCAAAATAAACATTTTATAAGTCTTTTTTGTAAAAATATTATTTGTTTAGTGAAGTCAAGAAAGACTACTGTATTTTGTTTTTTGAATATTTATTAGTAATTATTTTATTAAAACATTTAAATTTTTTATGTATTGTGACAGAGGGTTCTTGTCAGCGGCTGCTGAAAGTAACTAATAAAGTAACTTAGTAATCTAACTTAGTTACTTTCCAAATAATCAGTAACTTAACTAAGTTACTTTTCCCAAGGACTAATCAGTAACTTAACTAAGTTACTTTTTCAATGTAACTATGCCATCACTGCCTGCAACAGAGGAATGTCGTCTTGTCCCATCATGCATCACGTTCTTCAACTGCTAAAACAGCTAAAAATGAACAAAAAACAAGAATTTAAGCTGTGCAGAACTATTCAGTCTTTCTGTTTATTATATTTTTTGCAGGTTATATTCTGATTGCGTCCATGTGGATGTAATAATTGTTAATCATGTGTGTTTGGGTGGAAATAATAATTATTTCCCCATCATGAACAGTTTCCAGAATCACCTGTAAGTGTCGCCAAAGGAACAAAAACCACAGAAACGTGCGTACGCCAGCTCTGGAGCTGCCGTGGCGGTGCGGACATTTCCACGTTCAGTTCAGTTTTGATACATACAGAGTTTTGCGTGGATAGTGACGTACGCACGGTTTTTGTGCGTACGCACCGTTGATACATGAGGCCCCTGTTACCTTAATAAAAACCACACAAGATAAACAAGAGAATTGAGTTAACACAAATAATGAAACTTTGCAAAGGGGAAAGGCTTTTAATGCACTTCTGAAACTTAGTTGGTCTCAAAATACATTATCCAGCACAAATCCGAATTGTGCTGGACATCACAAGCTATTTAAACAAGAAGGAGGTGGAGTTGACAAGTTCTGACGTCTTACAGATAAAACAAACAAGTCATGGTTCTGATCCAATAGGAACATCTAATCCAAACGTTGTCAAGGCTAAAAGACTTTGTCTTTTCTGTATCAAGGGGAAAAACAAACAGACATGTTTGTACTATCAAATATACTGTAAATGTTTGATGGGAACACTTATATTTGTGAAGGAATTTCAGTTTGGGTGTTCAAATGAGCCAGGCGTCTCTTGAAGCAAATAGATTTATTGAAAAGATACAGGTTAACAGAAAAAGCAGACAATCAATTGATCAATATGCATACGATCGGATGATTCGTTGAACCGACCTTTTCGCTCGAAGTCTGCCCAAGGAATGTCAGCTTGCTGCTCTGGTCTGAGATATCATAAAATGTTTTGAACTCCTCATTGGTCAGAGGAGCTGCTATCAGTAGTTGCTAAGGCAACTGAGATTTATAGAGTGCCCAAGGTCTTCTTCTTGACTGACCTGATTGTGTGTGCCTCTTTGTTTGAGCCTAAGTTTTTAGAAGAGTTTAGATTCAAACTAGTTTCCTTCGACCTTTATGTTTCACCTGTTGCACCTTTTAAGTGGCACATTCTGTGTCATGAACTAAGTGTCTGTGTTTATACTATGAACTAAGTGTCTGTGTTTATACTAAAGATGTACCTGTTCTTTCAGTCAGATCCTGTGTCTGCTTTGCCCTTCCTCCCTGTGGGGGGGAAGGGCAGATGTCGGCCTGAGAGTTGCTTCGAGCTGCAGGTCTGCTCAAACTGCACACCGGTAAGATTAAAGTTTGCACAGTGCATTTAAGCATCTAAACATGATTGTATTATGACCTTTGATTACATGAAACACATTTGTGAACCTTTGATTACTTGAAATATAGTTATGTATGAATATACCTTTGTGATTACATGAAATATAGTTATGCATAATACGTATATAATGGTGCTTTCTTCTTCACTTTGATATAAGTGAGCTGGGTAATAATTATTATGTCAGAATAATTAGTTTTAGATGATAAATGTTGAACATCTCCATCATACATAAAGTACACATTTTATGGTTTCATGTTGGTGGACTGTCTAATAGTTTTAATATTTTGTTTTGACCTCATTTTCAAAAATGGAAATAAGTGGTTTTTGATTAGTGTAACAGAATTTGTGGATTTGTCTAAATATATAATGAGATTAATTATATAAAATAGTTTTCTTTTAGCCGATGGTTGGTCATTGCAGAGATCTTCACATAGTTGAGGAGAGAAGGAGCAAGAGCAAAATAAGAGAAAACATTTTCAAGGTGACCTTCACAGAAAGAGCAAGTTACATTTACTGTAGTTGCCGCTGTGCACGTTGCACCGCCGTATAAGTCCAAAAATGTCTAATAAAGTGGAAAAAACATAAATGAGTCACATCTATTATGCGTCACCGTGGAACACCAGAAAATGTGGGACGGTGTTGTGCCAAAAATCGATTGGTTGCCAAAAGGTGGCCATGGGAGCGTGCACGGGAGGACTTTAACAAGAATTTAACAAGATTAACACTTAAAAACAATTGTTTGTTTGCTTGAAATTATATCAAAGATGTGTCTCAGTTGAACTTTTCCTTAATAAATGCACTATATTGGTCTAATCAGCTGCATTTCAAAAATGGATCCAGATTCATTTGTTGTCCACTGTTGTCGTCACTCCTTGTTAAAATCAGGTCTCTCTTGTAAATGAGTCCCCGAGGCTCAATGGGATCAACCTGTATAAATAAAGGTTGAATGAAAAAGAGCTCATAAATAATAAAAAGAGCCCCGTGTTAAAGGTCCAGAGTGTTCTGACCCACAGGTTGTGGTCGGGTCATGTATGAACAATGTGTGTCAGTAAAATATCAGAATAAAAACCTTTCAGTCTTTCAGCTGTTTGATTGGACAGTTGGACAGTGTGGACAACAAGTGGACATTAGGACGTGTCTTGTTGTCTCTAAAGCAGAGCTGTTGTGTTGTTGTGAATCAGAGCTTCAGCTGCAGCTGCTCTGTCCAAATGGAGAGTCCAAACGCTTCATGGAGCTCATTTCTCCGTCCACGTCTTCATTTTCATGCTGCTTCAGTCTTCCTGCTTTACTTCCTGTCTCTTCAGTCACATTCTTGCTGCTGTCATGTGATCACTCTGCAGGATCCATCACTTCAACATTATTGATCAGAGAAGTCAGGAGAGAAGAAGCTGCAGAGACTCACTGGAAACTTTACACTTGTTGTCACAATGTCTGTCTGTTAGCAAAATATCTCATGAACCACTGGATGAGTTGTAGTGAAACTTGCAGAAAGTCATCATTGGATGTTCGTCTACAACTGATTAGTTTTTGGAGTCAGCTGAAGTTACAATGGCTGCCACAGTTAACTGAACTTAAAGGACAACACCCACCGTGACAATAACAATTCACCATATTGGACAATTACTGTCGTAGAATATTTTCATTTTTGCATTTGGGCCAGGCGAGTATAAAAAAACAACAAAAAAACAACGGAGTCCTGGAAACCCGGCCGAAGATTGCCAAAGTCCGGAGTGACGTCAATACAGGCTCCACTCAGAAGGCAGGAGTGAGTTCGCGATGGAGGTTTATGAGAGTGAGAGCCACGGAGCCACGCTCAGAATATGATAGACATCAGTGTGCGACCATAGGATTAATCAACAGGCAGATTTAACAAGGGAATATTAAAAATGTTTCGCCTTTTTTCCCCCTCTCTCTCTCTGAGCATCGGAGGTGGTGGTGCTGTCTGTGCGCACACGCTAGCCAGCTGTACAATTACTACTGAGGAAATATTAAAAATGACACGACAGGACTACTTGTAAAAGTTACTTTCGCTTTTTTTCTCCTCTCTCTGAGCATCGGAGGTGGTGGTGTCTCTGCGCGCGCTGATCACTGCAGCCAGCTGTACAATTATTACTGAGGAAATATTAAAAATGACACGACAGGACTACTTGTAAAAGTTACTTTCGCTTTTTTTCTCCTCTCTCTGAGCATCGGAGGTGGTGGTGTCTCTGCGCGCGCTGATCACTGCAGCCAGCTGTACAATTATTACTGATAAAATATTAAAAATGACACGACAGGCCTACTTGTAAAAGTTACTTTCACTTTTTTTTCCTCTCTCTGAGCATTGGAGGTGGTGCTGTTGTCTGCACGCGCTGATCACTGCAGCCAGCTGTACAATTATTACTGAGGAAATATTAAAAATGACACGACCGGACTACTTGTAAAAGTTACTTTCGCTTTTTTTCTCCTCTCTCTGAGCATCGGAGGTGGTGGTTTCTCTGCGCGCGCTGATCACTGCAGCCAGCTGTACAATTATTACTGATAAAATATTAAAAATGACACGACAGGCCTACTTGTAAAAGTTACTTTCACTTTTTTTTCCTCTCTCTGAGCATTGGAGGTGGTGCTGTTGTCTGCACGCGCTGATCACTGCAGCCAGCTGTACAATTATTACTGAGGAAATATTAAAAATGACACGACCGGACTACTTGTAAAAGTTACTTTCGCTTTTTTTCTCCTCTCTCTGAGCATCGGAGGTGGTGGTGTCTCTGCGCGCGCTGATCACTGCAGCCAGCTGTACAATTATTACTGATAAAATATTAAAAATGACACGACAGGCCTACTTGTAAAAGTTACTTTCACTTTTTTTTCCTCTCTCTGAGCATTGGAGGTGGTGCTGTTGTCTGCACGCGCTGATCACTGCAGCCAGCTGTACAATTATTACTGAGGAAATATTAAAAATGACACGACCGGACTACTTGTAAAAGTTACTTTCGCTTTTTTTCTCCTCTCTCTGAGCATCGGAGGTGGTGGTTTCTCTGCGCGCGCTGATCACTGCAGCCAGCTGTACAATTATTACTGATAAAATATTAAAAATGACACGACAGGCCTACTTGTAAAAGTTACTTTCGCTTTTTTTCCTCTCTCTGAGCATCGGAGGTGGTGGTGTCTCTGCGCGCTGATCACTGCAGCCAGCTGTACAATTATTACTGAGGAAATATTAAAAATGACACGACAACTTGTACGTCTGACGTCTGTCCCACGTCGCGGTCCAGTTCAGCTCAGCTCCACGCCTCTTTTGGAGCAGCGCTCCAGCTTCATTTCTGAACAAGTTTATTTGAGCGGGACCTACCAGCATTCAACTGTTGTCTTATGAATGACCCGAGGAGGATTAAATGGCAGGACCAGTAGCACTGGTCGGTGAGGGAATAGCGCGGGTTCGACTTATGAAAGGGGTAAAAAGCCGAGCCGGCTTCATGAGAAAATTAATGAATTTGTCGCGAGCGAACGAATTAAACTAGTGTGTCTTACGTGGATGCGCGACCTCTAAACATTTCCTGGTCCAGTTGTGGGTACAGCTGGACCAGCGCTCTGTTTTTATTTATTTTTTAGAACTTTTTAATAAGATATAACACCGCTGCAATAATGAAGCTACGTTGATGCATGCTTGTTATAACTCGGCATGCATTCAAGGCGGATACTTCAGTGACGTCAATGCCCATATATGGAGAGGGGTGGATTTTCCCGGAGCTGTTGCTAAAAACTGCTAAAAAACATGAAATAACACATTTAGCGTTATTTCTCTACAATATAAATAAACGCTCCTGTTTCATTATTTAATTAACTACTAAATATTAATGGCGATGCAATTTGAAAACATGGTGGGTCATGTCCTTTAAAAACATAAAACATGTCTATAATTCAGTTTTACAGATATTGATGAGACATTTGGGGTGGTAGTAGCTGAGAGGAATCCCCAACACACAGTCTGAGCACTAATATATTGTCTGAGACCTTGGTTTAAAATTATACCATTAAATTATTAAACTCAACTCTGTCTGTTAGCAAAATATCTCATGAACCAGTGAAGATATTTTAATGTAACTTTCCAGAGATAATCAGTGGTTCACTAGCAAGGACCACCTCACAAGATATAAGTTTAAAGATTTATTGATTGAAGGAAAAAAGGGGGGAGGAGGGGGAGAGTGAGGGGAGGGGTAAGGGAAGGGGTGAAGGGATGAGTGAGGTGGGTGAGATCTGCCGAGGAGGATGCTGATGGGCTTAGGAAGTGAAGACTCAAGTGGGGACATGTCTTCGGGAAGCTGATCATCTTAATGTTTCCCGGCCCGCTTATGATCCCCCAAAAGAGTCTGGCAAATTAAACTGAACTGAGGAGAGAGTGGGCTTGAAACAACTTGAAACTTGAAAAGTAGGCCATCTTGTTTTCCTCACGTGCCTTTTTGATGATGGGCCACAGCCGTTTTCTTTTCTCTTGATCCTCCAGTGTCAGGTCCTCCATGAAGCGCAGCTTCCTCTGGGTCATTCAGCATTCTTCGACATCTTCCACACTACATCTCGGTAGTGCCTCGTGGAAAACTGGATGATATCCCTCATGTAGCTTTGAGGCATAGTTGTGTTTATTCTCCCAAGCCTGTGTACTGAGTCTATCACTTCAGCAAACTTCTCTTTGTGGCTTGGAGCAATGTTCTCGCAGATTTCGACCACTTTTCTCCTCACGTTTTCACGGCTCTGCCTCGTCCACGCAGGCGTAGGTTACAGCGGCGTTTGTCGCGTGACAATTCGATAACTTTGTTCTCCAACATTTTAATTTTCTCTTCGGCAGCATCCACTCTCTTCACAGTATTATGTAAAGTTCCTTTAATTTCTTGCAAATCAGCAGAAATAGACTCAACTGACCTTCTGAGATCAACCATAGACCTTCCGAAGGAAGCTCCTTGTTCGTGAATAGCCTGCTTTAGCTCCTTCACGATGTTGATTAGAGATTCTTGCTCCATTTTGCCTTTTTTTGTGATGCTGGCTTTAGTAGGTGAGGTCTGAGTAGTGGTAAAATCCTTTCTTTTTGCCAAGGGATTATTTGGCATTGCTACTGAATACCAAAGGTCAATAAAATTGCCGTTTTTCTGCAAGTTTTGGGAGAAACTCCAACAAAGCGTCTATCTCCTTTCCGCCATCTTGGCCGTCCTCCTCCCTCACGAAGAGTGCAGAGTGAGGCAAGTATGAGTGACGGGATTGGAGATGTCACAATCAGCATCCTTTAAAACTCACATGATTTGACTTTTATTCTCTTTGTTCAACAAGAGTTTGAAACAAGTTACAGACAGAAAGCAGCAACTTAGTCTCAGAGAAATGAAATAAAAATCAACTCAAAGTCGTTCAACAGAAAACAATTATCTTTAATATCATCCAGCCTCGACTGGACTCTGAGAGAAACTTACTGGTTGTTGGAGGAAACTCTTTGTTTGAAATCATCAGGAAGAAACATTGACCAGTTGCTCTTAAAGGACACACAGCTGGGTCCAGGTCCAGGTCCAGGTCCAGATGTGTTCCTGTGAATAAAGTCAGTGTGTTGCTGTGAGTGCTGAGCTCTGACATGGAGGAGAGTGGTGGACAGTTGGAGATGTGACCTCTGACCTTTGCTCTGGCTCTCATGTTCCCCACACAGAGTGGTTTTAGAGGGAGGGACTCCCTCCTCTCTGTCCTCACACTGATCCATGCTGCTGGATTCACATCAGCTCACACACACTTTCTAGCTTCACCTGCAGAGGAAACACACATCATTCATGTGAACATCAACTCTGATCCTCCTTTCCATGATGTGTGCTGTAAAAAGATCAGCTGCTCCTCCTCTGGTTGGCTCTTTGTTTCTTCTCAGCTTCAGCTGAATGCAGTCAGACAGCAGAGTGAGGCAGAGGAAGCTGCATCAGCTGCTGCACTTCTACTATCAGTCCACTAGATGGAGTCATGGAGCTGCAGGCCAGCACACACACATTTCATTCACTGACACACACTGAGTGAGTGAGTGGAAGCTTCAGTGTGTTCACATTCACTCAGTTGAACATTGAAGCTTCATTTGAGCTGATAGAAGCTGCAGCAGAGGATCATCAGTGTTCAGAGCATCACACTCATTCCTCCTGTTCTGTTTCACACTTTACAACAGCAACTACAAACACAGACACGTGTTACATCTCAGCTGCTGGGAGGACGCCATGAAAGCACAGAAAACATTCAAATCATTCTTCTTCACTCAAAGTCTCACTGAAGGCACACTTCACAGCATTTCAAAATAAAAGTCCCTGATTTTTCCCTGAGTGAATCCTGAAATTCCAGGAGATCTTTCAGTCACAAGACGCTCAGAGCTGAGCTGCTTAGGTGGAGGCAAAGATTTATTGTAGCAGTGAGAGATCTGCTGCTTCAACGCTCTGAGTCATGAAAGAGGAACAAACTGGTAAACTGGAGGAGCAGAACATGGACTCACTGGTACCAGAATACTAGCATTAATACATGTGCACGTCACAATCTCTGAAAAATCATCTTTTAATCATCAGATCAGTTCAAAGTCTCTGTTTTCAATGTCTGGAAAATGTGAAAGTGGTTTTCCAGGTTTTCAAGGCTCCAGTTTCCCTCTATTGATGATGAAGTCAACAGACTTTTATTTTGAAAACACTAAAATTAGTAAACGTTTATGAATCTTTCACCATGAAATTTAATAAAAATCACAAACAGACAAATTAAAGATGAAAAATGTTCTTAATACGACACATTTGAAGAATATTTTTTCATCAAGTTTCTGTTAAAGCTAAAAAGTATAAAAATAAAATGTCCTTAATTATTCAAAAGGAGTTCATCTGCATCAAGCTCTGAAGTCCAAAAGGACAAAATGATTTTATAGATAAATTTCAGTTTTTGGTGTCACATGATCCGTGTGCGGGCCGGACTTTGAGCAGTCCTGCTCTAACTCCACAGAGAGTCTCACAGATAGAACACATTGACATTTATAAGTAATGTTTCACAAGTGAAGAACTCTAAACTTGTTCTCAGTGGAACAAGTTCATCCATGACGTCATCAAAGAGACACCAACACAATCTTCTCTATAGACACAGTCCTGTGACTGTTGCAAAAAGCTTCAAACTCTTGGTTTCCTTCATCCAGATGTTTAGAAAGTACTTCCTGCACATTCACACACATGTTGAGGCTTTACAAAAACCAGCTGTGGCTAAAATCTCACATGTCCCTGTTTGCAGAACTTTTAGAAGCTGCTGATAAAGTTGAGTGATGTGGACGAGGAGAAATTCTCTGTGAGCTTCAACACAGTTCACACTTGAAACAACAGCATCATTTCCCACCACAATAAAAGCAGTGGAGTGTTTTTAAAGTTGGACTTTTATTTTGGAGCTTTAGTGGAGGTGGTTCTTGTTGGAGCTGAAGACAGGTGGAGCAGGGATATAGAGACTGTTAGGAACAGGCCACACTCTCAGTTCTTCACTGAGTCCCTCCCACCTGAAGAACGAGGCTCTGCAACTTTGTTGGAACACCTGAGCTGCAGGTGAACATCTGGACTGATGTGTCAGACGTCACATGATGGAGGAGAGAAACTTGTTGACGTGGATCTGTTCCTGTCAGCGTCCAGCTGAACGCTGGGGTCACATTTCTGTCCTGCAGCCAGTCTCAGCACTCGTTAAGCCCCGCCCCCTGTCTCAGGTAGGCTCCTGACTCCGCCTCCTGTTTCCAGATGTTGAATGAGTGTCCAGAATGTTTGTAGGTGAGAAGATGAGGATGTTGCTGCTGCTTTGTGCTGCAGAAGAACTCCTGTGTGTGTTTGTTGTTCAGTGTGGACTCAGTGATAGTTTCTTGTCAGGATGTTGGAGACCAAAGTGGATCACTGCTCCTGAAACTCTGACATCAAAGGATTTATAGCATCTCATGCAGACACTGTTCTAGAAACTTCACATCACTCTCACTGTAACTCTACATGCTGACACACACTGCATTCTGGGCCTTGTTGCATCTGCAGCACAAAAATACAGAAAACTTTACAGTTTACATTGTGGTGAAAGTTGCTCCGGTCACTTTGGAGGCGTGTCCTGTGTTCACTTGTATCAGGTTCAATGGGTTTCAGTTTCCTGCTCTGGTTTGAAACTGGAAATACTCCAAGTCATGAATGAAGCTGGTGTTTAAATGTCGCCTGTGCAGGAACAACAACTTCTTAGAGTTTGTCTTTTTGTGTCCACAGAGACAAAAGACACTCAGAGACTCTGAGACCAAGAACGCTGAGTCAGCACTTTCTCTGATCCACATCTGTCCTTTGATCTTCTTCTTCTGTCCACACTAAATGGAGTGTGAACACACTGATGGCCTAGAATATCTCGGTGTCCATCTAGGGAATAAAGCTTCAGTACAGAAAAACTGGGACAATGTGGTACAAAAAGTCAAGAATAAATTGGAAAAATGGAAATTGTTACACTCAAAAATGTCCTACAGAGGCAGAGTACTAGTGTTAAACAACTTGGTTGCATCACAACTGTGGCACAAACTTTCTGTTCTAGACCCACCTCCAGACCTGTTGGTAAAAATACAATCTGAGATGGTCGATTTCTTTTGGGACGGCCGACATTGGGTGCCACAGTCAGTCCTGTTCTTACCAAGAGAAGAAGGGGGACAGGGCCTTGTCCACCTGGCCAGCAGAACAGCCACGTTTCGAATGCAGTTCCTCCAGAAGTACCTGGCAGGATCTCCTGACACTGTGTGGAGAGACGTGGCCAGCTGCATCCTCAGACGTGTGAGCGGGCTGGGGCTGGATGCTGCTCTGTTTCTAACTAATGTTAACCTTTTAAAGATAAAGGACGTGCCCCTGTTTTATCAGAGTGTTTTCAAAGTGTTTTCCTTTTTTAAACCAAACAGATCAAAAATGTATAATTCTCTGCATTGGCTCTTAGAGGAACCACTAGTATGTGAAGCGAGAATGGACGTTTGTGATAGCACAGTGCCAGGACTGTCAAAGGCACTGTGCGATTCTGGGATGGTGACCCTGAGGCGCTTGGTGGAGACGGCCGGACCAGTTTTCTCCAACGTCGGAGAGGTGGCTTCGTTGCTTGGTTTCCGGTCAGTCAGACTGGTGCAGCGCTTCCTGAACTTGGTGAAGGAGAAGATGACAGCTGGAGAGAAGTGTCTGCTACAACAGTGGTTCACAGGGAATCACCCACCTGACCCAATGGACCCTTTCCCAGATATTAATCTGGATCCCAACTTTGCCAAAGACAGTGGTCCTCTGCTAAACAATATAGACCCAAAGATGAACTTGTGCAGAACTGGTCAAAAAGTACTTTACAAGACTTATGTTAAGATCCTGAACAAGAGAACTCTGCAAAACAGAGCTGTCAGCGTGTGGGACAACAAACTCGGAAATCACAGGCCCCAGTGGAGGACTCTTTACAAACCTCCAACAAAGAAACGGACTGGCGATCTTCAATGGAGGATCCTTCACGGTGCCATTGCAACAAACTCATTTTTGTCTGTCATCAATCCTGAGGTTTTAAATGAGTGTCCTTTTTGCAGTCTGTCTGAGAGTGTTTTTCATGTTTTTACAGATTGTGCTCGACTGATTGATCTGTTTAATCTAATGACAAAGATCTTTAGCCTCTTTGACACAGTTTTCACCAAATCTGTTTTTATTAATGGAGTACGTTACAGCAAAGCCACAAAGTTTAAATCCCAAACTTTAAACTTTCTGGTAGCCGAAGCAAAAATGGCTGTTTATTTGTCTCGCAGGGACAGACTGCAGGCTGGACCTCAACTTGATGCCGTGGCTCTGTGGAAGTGCAACATCAAGGCCAGACTGGCGCTGGAGTTTTGCTTCCACAGAGACACTGGACACATGGAGAGTTTTGTGAAACTGTGGGGATTTAAGAAGGTTTTATGCACCATTTCTGATCAGGGAGAAATACAATACAACAAGCTCCTCATGTAAATATTTTATTTTATTTTAAGCTTGCTGATGTCCTGATCACATTTTTAACACTGTTGTGTTAATTTTATTATTGTGTAAATAAAGTTTTGTGAAAAATCAAAATCTCCTCTCAGAGGTGATGATGACTCAACATTCTTTTTCTTCTCCTCTCAGAGGTGAGTGATGACTCAACATTCTTCTTCTTCTCCTCTCAGAAGTGATGATGACTCAACATTCTTCTTCTTCTCCTCTCAGAGGTGAGTGTTGACTGAGGGGCTTTTCTCTCTGTGGAGGAACATACGAGCTGCAGACCTGTTGAAGCTGCTGTGATGCTCACAAAGGCCAGATTCCAATTTTGGAGGACGGGGATGTTTTTTTTTATATACAGTACATATTTTATGTAAAAAAAAATTAAAATTTATTCATCCTGTTTTCACTTTGACTTTATTAAATAATCTGTTAATTAAAGTTAACTCAGCTGAAAAATCATAAAAAGGCTAAATTATTGGATCTCAGCATCATTTCCCTCAAACATGTTTAAAGAAGAGCTGCAGCCTTTGGTTCAACTTTATTCTAACCCACAGATGTTCAAATCACAAAACAAGAATTACAATTTAAATCACTAAAATAAAATAATCTGTGTACACGAAACAAATCCACACATCTAAATTGAACAATAAAAGTAGACACAATGAGTGAAAATACATCAAATGATGAGGGAACAAAAATAGATGTTTTTGTAGAATCTGGTTCATCAGAGATTTAATTCAGTTCAGTTTATTTAAATAACTCCAAATGGTTACTGTTGCACCGAGGGACTGAGAGAGAAATGCAATTTCAATCCTGTGTATGTCCTGTATTGCAGTTCTGACAATAAAGTTGACTTTGACTTTGAAAGGAAAGTCCTCAGACAGGTCATGTGATGGAACATGAGCAAATGAGAAGAAGTCCTAAAAATGATGCTGATGGATCAAAAGAGTGAAATGTGAACTCAGAGTGCACAGATGAACATCAGCTGGATGCTGAAGCCAGATGTTTGCAGATGTTCCTGCATGTGGTTTGTGAGTGGATCCAGCAGGTGGCAGCACTGAGCTGTAAATGAGCTCCAGAGCAGATGTGAAGGCAGATGTGAAGCAGCCACAGTTAGTTGTTGTGTGAACATGTTTCACACACAACACACAGGAGGTGTGGAGAGAGGAGAGCAACATCACAGCAACACGTTGCTGCTTTCAAAGCAACACTTGTGTTTGTGCTGCAACAACAACTATTAGTCATGACAGAAGATCAATGAAGTGTCTGAGCAGCTGCTGGACCATGTGACCCCGGGGTCAAACACCTGCAGCTCTTCATCTTCTTCTAGTGGCTCTTCATCACCTTTTCATTCATTTCACTTCTATTGATTTATTCACTTGATCTTGAAGGTGCTTGTGTCATTATGTTGTGTACTTATTGTGTGTAATTATTGTGTGTTATTATTGTCTGTCATTATTGTGTGTAATGATTGTGTGTGATTATTGTGTGTAATGATTGTGTGTCATTATTGTGTGTCATTATTATGTGTAATTATTGTGTCATTAATTATTGTGTGTAATCATTGTGTCACACAATAATGACACACAATAATGACACACAATTTGTGTCATCATTGTGTGTAGTTATTGTGTGTCATTATTATGTGTAATTACTGTGTGTAGTTATTATGTGTAATTATTGTGTGTAATTATCATGTGTAATTACTTTGTGTAATTATTGTGTGTCATTATTGTGTGTAATCATTGTGTCATTATTGTGTGTCATTATTGTGACACAATAATGACACACAATAATGACACACAATTTGTGTGTCATCATTGTGTGTAGTTATTGTGTGTAATTACTGTGTGTCATCATTGTGTGCAATTATTATGTGTAATTACTGTGTATAATTATTATGTGTAATTACTGTGTGTCATCATTGTGTGTAATTATTGTGTGTACTTGTTGTGTGTAATTATTGTGTGTAGTTATTGTGTGTAATTATTGTGTGTAATTATTGTGTGTAGTTGTTGTGATACAAGTTGTGTTTGGAGAAAGATTCACTGAGTTGAAAGGAAAGAAACTCTGTCCTTCTAGTTTGGTGTGGTAGTAGCTGAGAGTCGTTCCAAACACAAACTCTGAGCCCTGAAACTGCACGTTTACATCAAACTTTACCAAATACTGTTAGTCAACATTCTTCCTGTTAGCAAAATATTTCATGAACCAGCTGACAGATCTGAATGAAACTATTAAAGTAACTTTTGAATTCAAGTCCACAACGGATTAACTTTTGCACACAACCCACTCCAAGATGGCCGCCACAGCTAATGAACCTCACAAACAGCAACATGTGTGTGAGTCAGGATGAAGAGGAGAGGTGACAGAAGTGGTCCCTGTGGGACGCCGCTGGAAGAACAGAGCTGATCCCACACAGTTCACTCTCACTCTCTGTCTCCTTAAAAAGTGTCAAAGCAGCCCACAGGATCAAAGCTGCATCAAATGTTCTAGAAGCCTCTCTGCTCCAAGGTGACCTTGAACCGTGTCAAACAGACAAACATCAGTGAATAAAAGCTGTGCACGTGTTCTCTTTCCCTGCACGTGTTTAAAAGCAGCTTCAGACTCCTCTGGGTGCTCTATCAGCAAACTGCAGAGGATCCAGGTCCTTCTCTGTTTTCTTGAAGACTCAGCACTTTTTCAAGTTTTCATCAGAATGGACGTCAATGCAGTGTCTCTAAAATCATTTAGTGCTCATGGAAGAGAACGTCTTCACAGTCTCCATGTTTCAACTTTCAAATGAGGATTGTCTTCAGGTTTGTCTCTCACTTCCTGCATCTCTTTGTAAAATCATAAACATGGAGTTCTGCTTGTCAGATAGAAGCCTCACCTGCAATTACTGCAACCATCAGCAGGTGTGAGCAGCCAAGCCCCTCCCCCTGAGAGGAGAGGGGGCTGGAGAGGACTTGGTGCAGCTCGGCTGCTTCCAGCTTTAATAAACTTTATATTCTAACTCCACCTGTGCTGTGTGAGTCTCATTGTGTTGCTTTCATTTCAACCAACGCCTCATACGACCTGTTCAAACAACATGTTGATTTTTCACACTAATCTTTCAGCCATCAGGCTGCAGGTTAGATATTTACTGTTTGTTCCAAAGCACCAACATCTGGATGGACTGACTGAACTTCTACACACCTCAGAGTGATCAGACTACAGCTCCGACTGGAAAGAAAAGAGGAGAGAAGAAGACAAAGTGAGGCTTTGTGAGGAGGCTGAGGAGCTTTCAGTCCCACATCAGGAGCTTCTGACCTGCTCCACGTTCAACAGGCAAGAAAGCAGCTGAGTTCAGCAGCTGGAGAAGACTTCCAGATGTTCCTGCTGCATTTCCAGGATGTCTTCATGCTGCTTGAAGCTGCTCTGAAGAGTCTGTCTGGACCTTGGTGGGCCCGTTCTGTTGGAGAAGCTGTAGGAGGAGCAGCTGAGTGAAGGAGGCCTGAGAGCCTCAGAGAGTGTCTGCTTCATCACATCAACACGTCTGAACATCTGGAGTGGTGCTTCCTAAACATCTGCAGGTCCTCAGAGAGTGTCTGCTTCATCACATCAACACGTCTGAACATCTGGAGTGGTGCTTCCTAAACATCTGCAGGTCCTGATGAGTCTGGAAGGTGTGGAGCAGCTGGTCTGGGCTCATGGACTTCTGGGAGGTTTCCTTCCACCACACATTTACTGAGGTTCAGCCTGGAACTGACCGGACGTTCATGAATTATCCTGAACCTCCCTATGGCCAGCCCTCCCCTCATTATATGGTAAAAAGCTTGCCATAAACACAGAGTAGATTATACAGTAGTCCCTGGATTATCGTGGGGGTTACATCCCCCCCACCGTGACAGGTGAAGAACCATGAAGTATGAACGTTGTATTTATTTTAGTATTTCTATACATTTTAAGGCTTTAGAAACTCTTCCCACACTCTTACAATGTTCTAATCTCTTAAACCAACGTCATTTTAACAACATACATATATGTACTGTACAGTACTGAAACATTTTAACAACATACATATATGTACTGTACAGTACTGAAACATTTTAACAACATACGTATATGTACTGTACAGTACTGAAACATTTTAACAACATACGTATATGTACTGTACAGTACTGAAACATTTTAACAACATACGTATATGTACTGTACAGTACTGAAACATTTTAACAACATACGTATATGTACTGTACAGTACTGAAACATTTTAACAACATACGTATATGTACTGTACAGTACTGAAACATATGTATATGTACTGTACAGTACTGAAACATTTTAACAACATACGTATATGTACTGTACAGTACTGAAACATTTTAACAACATACGTATATGTACTGTACAGTACTGAAACATTTTAACAACATACGTATATGTACTGTACAGTACTGAAACATTTTAACAACATACGTATATGTACTGTACAGTACTGAAACATTTTAACAACATACGTATATGTACTGTACAGTACTGAAACATTTTAACAACATACGTATATGTACTGTACAGTACTGAAACATTTTAACAACATACGTATATGTACTGTACAGTACTGAAACATTTTAACAACATACGTATATGTACTGTACAGTACTGAAACATATGTATATGTACTGTACAGTACTGAAACATTTTAACAACATACGTATATGTACTGTACAGTACTGAAACATTTTAACAACATACGTATATGTACTGTACAGTACTGAAACATTTTAACAACATACGTATATGTACTGTACAGTACTGAAACATTTTAACAACATACGTATATGTACTGTACAGTACTGAAACATTTTAACAACATACGTATATGTACTGTACAGTACTGAAACATTTTAACAACATACGTATATGTACTGTACAGTACTGAAACATATGTATATGTACTGTACAGTACTGAAACATTTTAACAACATACGTATATGTACTGTACAGTACTGAAACATTTTAACAACATACGTTATGTACTGTACAGTACTGAAACATTTTAACAACATACGTATATGTACTGTACAGTACTGAAACATTTTAACAACATACGTATATGTACTGTACAGTACTGAAACATTTTAACAACATACGTATATGTACTGTACAGTACTGAAACATTTTAACAACATACGTATATGTACTGTACAGTACTGAAACATTTTAACAACATACGTATATGTACTGTACAGTACTGAAACATTTTAACAACATACGTATATGTACTGTACAGTACTGAAACATTTTAACAACATACGTATATGTACTGTACAGTACTGAAACATTTTAACAACATACGTATATGTACTGTACAGTACTGAAACATTTTAACAACATACGTATATGTACTGTACAGTACTGAAACATTTTAACAACATACGTATATGTACTGTACAGTACTGAAACATTTTAACAACATACGTATATGTACTGTACAGTACTGAAACATTTTAACAACATACGTATATGTACTGTACAGTACTGAAACATTTTAACAACATACGTATATGTACTGTACAGTACTGAAACATTTTAACAACATACGTATATGTACTGTACAGTACTGAAACATTTTAACAACATACGTATATGTACTGTACAGTACTGAAACATTTTAACAACATACGTATATGTACTGTACAGTACTGAAACATTTTAACAACATACGTATATGTACTGTACAGTACTGAAACATTTTAACAACATACGTATATGTACTGTACAGTACTGAAACATTTTAACAACATATGTATATGTACTGTACAGTACTGAAACATTTTAACAACATACGTATATGTACTGTACAGTACTGAAACATTTTAACAACATACGTATATGTACTGTACAGTACTGAAACATTTTACTCACCAGCTCTGCAGAACAGCAGCTCGGTTCAGGTCCAGCTCAGTTCTGGTTCTGCAGACCCGCCCTGCAGTGACAAAACCCACCGCCCCGTCCAGGTTGATGTGCACGTGGATAATTGATGTGCACGTGGATAATTGATGTGCACGTGGATAATTAATGTGCACGTGGATAATTGATGTGCACGTGGATAATTGATGTGCACGTGGATAATTAATGTGCACGTGGATAATTGATGTGCACGTGGATAATTGATGTGCACGTGGATAATTGATGTGCACGTGGATAATTGATGTGCACGTGGATAATTGATGTGCACGTGGATAATTGATGTGCACGTGGATAATTGATGTGCACGTGGATAATTGATGTGCACGTGGATAATTGATGTGCACGTGGATAATTGATGTGCACGTGGATAATTGATGTGCACGTGGATAATTGATGTGCACGTGGATAATTGATGTGCACGTTGATAATTGATGTGCACGTGGATAATTGAGCTTCAGGATTATTTGAGACTTTCCTGCCAGTTCTGTGAGCTTCATAGAGAGCGTAGATTTGTGTTGAAAAACTTTCCCTCCATTTCTGCAGAAAGCAGCATCTAGAAGCACTGTTGGCTTCTGGGTAGTGTAGTTCTTTTTGACTAAAAGAACTACAAAATTTCAGTTTCTAAACTTTGAAGTCATTTCTGCTGATTCAGCAGCTCAGAGCTCTGCAGCCTTTCTGATCAAACAACCACCACTAGTTTTATATCTACAAATACTTTTCTTCATATTAAATACACATCATCTGTTTGATGCCAGTCTTTTTAAATAAAGACTTTCTGTGAGCTGCTAGCTCTCAGAGTGTGTGTTAGGGATGACTCTCAGCTACTACAACATCTGGTTTTTACTGAACATCTGCAAAACTGACTCAGTTGTAGCCATGTTTGTGTTTTCTAATCTCAATTATCAGATTAACTCCTACAGTTAATCTGTTGTACATGTACATTCAATTACTTTCTGACAGTTTCATTAAAATACATTTACTGGTACATGAGATATTTTACTAACAGACACACAGGCAGGCTAATATGAGTGGCAGACTTTGGTGGTGGTGGTGCTAAACAGTTCATAGTAACACAGCAGAGGTGTTTGTCCCTTGTTGATGTGAATCTTTAGGTTTGAATCCTCTTTATTTGTCTCTAAGTTGATGGAAGCATCAAAGTGATGCATGTAGAACAGAAACTAAAGGTTCTCACATGTTCTCAGTCTCCAAGAGCAGCTGCACAACCTGAACATGTGCAGCTGCTCTGCTCCCAGTCCTTTGTTGCAAGTCTCAAGAGTTCAAGAGTTTGATTCTCATCATTCCACAACATGACATGCATGAGGAGGAACCAAACAGTTCCTGAGCTCCACTTATGTCAGCATTTAAGAAGTAAAGAAGAAAATAAAACTTTATAACTTGATGTTGATTTATTTTCTCACACTTCACCTGCTTCTCTTTACTGCTGCCAGAAAGGAGAATGATGAAGTGATGTTGTTTAGAAGAAAATGTCTCGCTCACTTTTCTTCATGTCACTGCCACAAGTGACAGCAGCTCTCTGCATGTGCTGCATCACTTGATTGATGTGACAGGAGGAAAGGAGAGGTGTTTGTGAACTCTTCAGAGTGAGCTCTCGTCCAGTGCTCCCTCAGCAGGAGCTCTAAGTCTTCCTTCTTCTCTTCTCCTCCATCCTGTTGGAAGCTGCACACTATTGACTTCAGCTCACATGTTCAAAAACATGCATGTTAGGCTCACATGTTCAAAAACATGCATGTTAGGCTGTTTTTAATTTGCAGCCTCTTCAGTGGATTCTTGCTGCGGTCATGTGATCACTGTGCAGGATCAATCACCTCCAGGATCATTGGTTCAACAAGTCAGTAGAGATGATAGAAGAACCAGCAGATGTTCAGTGGAAACGTTTCACCTGCTGTCACAATGTGTTTCTATTAGAACCTTCAAGTGGACGCATTAGAGCAGACAGGAGAAAGAAAACATGTCTCCTGTTTCTGCAGATGTTCAGCAGACAAACATCTGGCTGCACACTCCCAAACCTTGGTTCTGGTGAGTTCTGTTCACAGAACCTGCTCCGTATCTCAGCTCCAAACATTCCACTAACACCCCTCACAACACCAAGAAGAGGTCAGAGGTCAGGGAAGAAGACATCCAGGAAGATGTTCCTTTGAACTCCTCAACATCTGGCTCACAAGAAGCCCACATGGTTCATCAACATCTGGCTCACAAGAAGCCCACATGGTTCATCAACATCTGGCTCACAAGAAGCCCACATGGTTCATCAACATCTGGCTCACAAGAAGCCCACATGGTTCATCAACATCTGGCTCACAAGAAGCCCACATGGTTCATCAACATCTGGCTCACAAGAAGCCCACATGGTTCATCAACATCTGGCTCACAAGAAGCCCACATGGTTCATCAACATCTGGCTCACAAGAAGCCCACATGGTTCATCAACATCTGGCTCACAAGAAGCCCACATGGTTCATCAACATCTGGCTCACAAGAAGCCCACATGGTTCATCAACATCTGGCTCACAAGAAGCCCACATGGTTCATCAACATCTGGCTCACAAGAAGCCCACATGGTTCATCAACATCTGGCTCACAAGAAGCCCACATGGTTCATCAACATCTGGCTCACAAGAAGCCCACATGGTTCATCAACATCTGGCTCACAAGAAGCCCACATGGTTCATCAACATCTGGCTCACAAGAAGCCCACATGGTTCATCAACATCTGGCTCACAAGAAGCCCACATGGTTCATCAACATCTGGCTCACAAGAAGCCCACATGGTTCATCAACATCTGGCTCACAAGAAGCCCACATGGTTCATCAACATCTGGCTCACAAGAAGCCCACATGGTTCATCAACATCTGGCTCACAAGAAGCCCACATGGTTCATCAACATCTGGCTCACAAGAAGCCCACATGGTTCATCAACATCTGGCTCACAAGAAGCCCACATGGTTCATCAACATCTGGCTCACAAGAAGCCCACATGGTTCATCAACATCTGGCTCACAAGAAGCCCACATGGTTCATCAACATCTGGCTCACAAGAAGCCCACATGGTTCATCAACATCTGGCTCACAAGAAGCCCACATGGTTCATCAACATCTGGCTCACAAGAAGCCCACATGGTTCATCAACATCTGGCTCACAAGAAGCCCACATGGTTCATCAACATCTGGCTCACAAGAAGCCCACATGGTTCATCAACATCTGGCTCACAAGAAGCCCACATGGTTCATCAACATCTGGCTCACAAGAAGCCCACATGGTTCATCAACATCTGGCTCACAAGAAGCCCACATGGTTCATCAACATCTGGCTCACAAGAAGCCCACATGGTTCATCAACATCTGGCTCACAAGAAGCCCACATGGTTCATCAACATCTGGCTCACAAGAAGCCCACATGGTTCATCAACATCTGGCTCACAAGAAGCCCACATGGTTCATCAACATCTGGCTCACAAGAAGCCCACATGGTTCATCAACATCTGGCTCACAAGAAGCCCACATGGTTCATCAACATCTGGCTCACAAGAAGCCCACATGGTTCATCAACATCTGGCTCACAAGAAGCCCACATGGTTCATCAACATCTGGCTCACAAGAAGCCCACATGGTTCATCAACATCTGGCTCACAAGAAGCCCACATGGTTCATCAACATCTGGCTCACAAGAAGCCCACATGGTTCATCAACATCTGGCTCACAAGAAGCCCACATGGTTCATCAACATCTGGCTCACAAGAAGCCCACATGGTTCATCAACATCTGGCTCACAAGAAGCCCACATGGTTCATCAACATCTGGCTCACAAGAAGCCCACATGGTTCATCAACATCTGGCTCACAAGAAGCCCACATGGTTCATCAACATCTGGCTCACAAGAAGCCCACATGGTTCATCAACATCTGGCTCACAAGAAGCCCACATGGTTCATCAACATCTGGCTCACAAGAAGCCCACATGGTTCATCAACATCTGGCTCACAAGAAGCCCACATGGTTCATCAACATCTGGCTCACAAGAAGCCCACATGGTTCATCAACATCTGGCTCACAAGAAGCCCACATGGTTCATCAACATCTGGCTCACAAGAAGCCCACATGGTTCATCAACATCTGGCTCACAAGAAGCCCACATGGTTCATCAACATCTGGCTCACAAGAAGCCCACATGGTTCATCAACATCTGGCTCACAAGAAGCCCACATGGTTCATCAACATCTGGCTCACAAGAAGCCCACATGGTTCATCAACATCTGGCTCACAAGAAGCCCACATGGTTCATCAACATCTGGCTCACAAGAAGCCCACATGGTTCATCAACATCTGGCTCACAAGAAGCCCACATGGTTCATCAACATCTGGCTCACAAGAAGCCCACATGGTTCATCAACATCTGGCTCACAAGAAGCCCACATGGTTCATCAACATCTGGCTCACAAGAAGCCCACATGGTTCATCAACATCTGGCTCACAAGAAGCCCACATGGTTCATCAACATCTGGCTCACAAGAAGCCCACATGGTTCATCAACATCTGGCTCACAAGAAGCCCACATGGTTCATCAACATCTGGCTCACAAGAAGCCCACATGGTTCATCAACATCTGGCTCACAAGAAGCCCACATGGTTCATCAACATCTGGCTCACAAGAAGCCCACATGGTTCATCAACATCTGGCTCACAAGAAGCCCACATGGTTCATCAACATCTGGCTCACAAGAAGCCCACATGGTTCATCAACATCTGGCTCACAAGAAGCCCACATGGTTCATCAACATCTGGCTCACAAGAAGCCCACATGGTTCATCAACATCTGGCTCACAAGAAGCCCACATGGTT
>JBBPBX010021837.1:16338-28773 GCA_038048925.1 Garcialebias charrua
TGTATATATATATATGTATGTATATATATATATGTATATATATATATATATATATATATATATATATATATATATATATATATATATAAAATCACACACACACAGTACCCCCAACTCCTGTAAAGATATATCGGTGTTTATTTGTTCAATGTGATTAATCAAAACCAGTTAAATGTGATCATTGGTGCTCTTTATTAAGAAAATCAACATGTCACATTTCAGGATCTGATTATTATAGACACATTAAATGTTCACTAATGAATATTTCTATATTTATCATCACAGTAATAGTGTTACACACGTTATTAGTTGTAAACACTCAAAATATTGTTGGCTTAGTGTTTACCTATAACCTAAACATTTAAGGAATAAACATTTTTAATAATCACTTTAAAAGTTATAAATGTTGTCTTTGGTGCCTGTTTGTTTTCCAAATATATTAGTGTGTGTGAATGGCAGGCATTAACATAAAACACTTTGTAGAATGGTGCTTTATGAAGTTCAGTCCGTTTCCTTCTATCAGTTGACCGGCAGTTCTGCCACATCCAATATGGCGGCCGCTCCGACGTACCGCCGCTACGGACCAGCCCACTCAACGAGGTGTCCACTAAAACTGCCTCACCAGTTCTCTGTTGTGATCGCCCTGGCAGATGACAATAGCCAATCAGTGATGGAGAAAGGTCAGAGGAGCTTTGCTATGAAATAATGATGAATGATTGTTTGAAATGTGTTTCATAGGTTAACTCAAAAACCGCGGATCTGACTCCAAATCTGCCCAAATTATCCCCACCCACCCAAAGCTATTTTTACCCGCAAAGTAGAGAATGAAAACCACGCAATCTGGCAACACTGCTTCTGACTTTCTCCTTGAATCCTGATAACCTCAAGTAACTTCCTCCCACTGGTCAAACAAACCAATAGGAAGAGCCAGACATCAGGAGGTCAAGCCCTCTACAAAAGTCCTGACTTCCGGAAACGGTTCAGAGTCTGCTGGAGAAGTTGAACTGTGATGTTTCTCCTAAAAGCTGTGTGAACGGTGGTCATGCGTCAAGGACCCCGTTACATCAGCAAGGTTTCACCGCACGCTAGCTGTGAAATCCAACTTCAAGCGTAAAAGCTCAACTTTGAATCAAAATTCCTTCGAGGGATGTTTTATTCTGAAACCAACCAGGAAGTGCTACTACTCCTGATGATCCAAGCGAACAACAGGAGACGTTGAAAGTAAACAAGAACTGGTTTGGACGTACTGGACCGGCAAGGACTCCGTACGTCTAAAAAGGCTGGTGCTCTCTCTTTACTAGACTGGTCGTCTAAAGGTAATGAGCTTGCGGTTTACAAACGTACCTGGAGTTTAGCAGAAGTCGAATGGAGAGTGTCCTTCTGGTTGGAACTTATCTCAAGATAAACTCCCTCCATCTTTACTTCCTACATCTTTTCTCCTCATCTTATCTTTGCCAACTTTAAGCTAAGAAGCCTTCAGATTACGTTATTATAAAATCTTATAAGTTAATCTGTTGTTCCTTGAATATTCGTCGACTAGTAGAATTATGGATGCATAATATCTATTTGTGTGATGTCTAATTTGAAAGAAATTGAAATCAATCAATCAAAGTGTACATGATGTTAATTTTAGATGATTTGTTTAAATAAATGGCAATATCTCCTGGTATGCCAACTATAATTAACATTTTCATTGTCGCTTAATGCTCATCTGGTTTCCTTTTCATCATTCATGATCACAGAGGTGTTAAGTTTAATTCCAAAAGAAAGAGAATCCGTGAATTACTATTCTGACTTGAAGAGTGCTGAATAAGTAATTAATTAAAGTAGAAGTGTGTCAGTTTAACACTGACCACGGTCCTTTACATCTGGTTCCCCGTACGGGCCACCAGATGCAATAGTACATCTACGGTCAGATTTACTGAATCGTACAGTACACTAAATGTAAGAATGAGCAGGTGTTACCTGTCAACCTAATCATCAATTATATCACGAGTTCTCTTCTTTTTCAAGGATTACACAATAAATCGTGTGATCAGATGAATGGATATGAGTGATAATGAGACGTAATTATATTTGATCCATCAGAGATGCGACCATTTATTTAAACAAATCATTAATCAAACATATATACAGTGGATTGTCTAATCAGCTTCTCCTATAAGTTAATACATCAAACAGTGGAAATCACGCATCCGTAACTTCACTAATCGACGTATCTGTCAAGGAACAACAAATTAATTTATAAAGTCTTAAAATAAAGTAATCTGCATGTCACGGTATGGTGCGGTGTGTGAGGGATGAGTCCCGTGGTGCAGACAGGCAGACTTCAGAGGCAAGAGTAAAATCAAAATACTTTAATAAGTGGAAAACAAAACAACTGACGTGGCAGTTACAAAACAATACGGACGCTCTAACTGAGGCTGGAATACTAACACTGAAACAGATAAACGAGATGTACTCACAGACCAGGAGCTGGGGAACGACACACCAGGGTAACAGGGACAATGACCCGACAATGAGACACACACGACTGCTGACTGATATACACGGCTTAATTAACGATGAACACAAAACACCTGAGACGCTGAGCTGACAGACCAACAGAGGAACAGACAGGATGTAAGGAGGGGACGGAGCCAATCCTTACAGTACCCCCCCTCAAAGACGCCCCCCGGCGTCCCAAAAGAACACCCCCCAAAATAATAGGGCGGACAGAGGGAGGAACCGCAAGGACGGCGGGCACGAGAAAACAAGGACAAAACACAAGGACAACAAACCAAAAACCGACAGGAACAGGGCCTGGGACAAAGCTAAACACAAAAACAAAACTAGAACACTAACGAGCGCCCAAACAACGAGGCCAAGACGTCGACCTCGGGCAAGGACCCCTCAGGTGGACGACCGGGAGACCGTCCATCACGCAGGACCCCATCTGGTGGACGACCATGAGGCAGTCCATCCCACAGAGACACCTCAGGTGGGCGACCCGGGGGCCGTCCATCGAGCAGGAGCTTCCGTCGATGACGAGGCCTCAGGACAGACGAAGACGAGGGTGGGACCCTCCAGGGCCCACCTAGAACAGGAGCCCCCTCATGCGGCGCAGCGGCGCCAAGCGTAGAGACGTCTCCGGGTGTTGAGACGTCAGACGTAGAGACGTCTACGGGCGGCGTTGAGACGACGAGCGTTGAGACCTCGAGCGGGTAGACCTCGAGCGTGGAGACCTCGAGCGTGGAGACCTCGAGCGCCCACCCGGAGCAAGAAACCTGAGGGGCTCTCTCCTGAGACCCCTCCGGACAGCAGTAGACGTGGGAGACGTCCTCCAGGACCCTCACGGTACGGGCAACGACGTGAGGGGCTCTCTCCCGAGACCCCTCTGGACAGCAGTAGATATGGGTGGCACCCTCCAGGGCCCACCCAGAACAGGTAACGTGAGGGGCTCTCTCCTGAGACCCCTCTGGACAGCAGTAGATGTGGGAGGCGTCCTTCAGGACCCTCCCGGTACAGGCAACGTGAGGGGGTCCCTCCAGGGGCCCCTCCGAACAGGAAACGTGAGTCGGGATGACCTCAAACGTAGTGCGAAGACCCTCCATCAACATGGAGGCGTCAGCGGTAAGTGGACCCTCCATGGACGTGGAGGCGTCAGCAATGAATGGACCCTCCATCGACGTGGAGGCGTCAGCGATGAATGGACCCTCCATCCACGTGGAGGCGTCAGCGATGAATGGACCCTCCATCCACGTGGAGACGTCAGCGATGACTGGACCCTCCATCGACGTGGAGGCGTCTGCGACGAGTGGACCCTCCATCCACGTGGAGGCGTCCCTCCCCGCCGGGACCCTCTGTAGAGGCGGAGGCGTCCGTTGCGCCGGGACCCCCCTCTGGAGGTGCCACAGGCTGGACAGCACCCTCTGGTGCACCGGAACCCTCTGTAGATGATGTGGAAGCAGGACCTGTAGGCACTGATGATGCAGCACCCCCTGGTGCCACAGGTAGGACAGTACCCTCTGGAGATGCCACAGGCTGGACAGCATCCTCTGGTGCACCGGGACCCTCCTCTGGAGGTGCCACAGGCTGAACAGCACCCTCTGTTGCCACAGAGCATACAGTGACAGCGCCCTCCATCTTGGCTTTATTCTCCTCCTGTGCCATTTTAGCCAACGTCAGCATCTGGATAAAACCTGAGTCTAGTACAGAACAAGGAATGTTAGTGATAATGTCTTCAATAATAGAGTATGTTTTATGTTTATAATGAGGGTCCGGGTTATTGACAGCAGCATAAAACAGTCTTTTTATCTGCTGGAATATGTGAATGGCCTCTTCAGATCTCTGTCCCACAGCGACCCCTGTGGTTGAGGTGGGATCTGTCCACCCTTCAGTGTGTCCTGCAGGCTCTTCCTGTGTGAGTCCTGCAGGATAGGGGTGGGCGTATCGATTCTAGTATCGATACTATCGATACCAAGGTGGTACTTGGTATCGAATCGATAGCGCTGTGGAATCGATGCTTTGTTGTTGCGCTTTTTTTTGTTTTTGTTTATCACTTATCACTGTTTTTGTGATTTTGACAGTGTTATGTTTTTGTAACATTGCTGCTTTTTTGTTATTTTGCACTGGTGACTTTTATTTAAACAACTGTGTGTTGTAAAAGAGGTGATGGGCAAATATTTTGTTACTCACACTGTTCAATTTTGTGCGGCTCAACAGCGCCCCCAAGTATCGGAATCGGTATCGAAGTATGCGATTCTAGCACAGTATTTACTTGGTATCGGATCGATTCCAAAATTCTCAGTATCGCCCACCCCTACTGCAGGAGTAGCGACCCCTGTGGTCGAAGTGCGAACAGGTTGCTCCCTTTGTGGAGGAGTCCTGTGAGACTGCTTTCTTTCAGCTGTGTCAGTAGTGTGGCGTGCAGGAGTCTCCGTGACTCCTGCAGACGTGGTGTGAGGGAACACATACCCCCCCTTCAAAGAACGTCTCCCCCGAGACGTCACAGGGCATGGGCGTGGGCACCCCTCCCCCTTTGGAATTCCCCCAGGCATCTCAGACAGCGTGGGAGAAACAGAGGGAGGAACGGGCTGAAACCCGGAAACGTGCAACTTCGCCGGTCGCCGCCCCCTCCGGCGGCGCCGTGTTTCTGGAGCTGGAAACGGCAGGAGTACTCCCGGGTCCGAATCTGACTCGTCGTCGGACACATCCCACAGCGAGATGGCTCGTGCAGAAGCGAAGGAGGTGAACTGGTCGGAGCAGCCGCCCCGACGCTCCCTCGCTCGCTCCGCTACCAGCATGGGAGACGGAAGTTGCTCCGGCTCGGGACTGTAGCTGCTCCAAGCGGTTTCGGTGCGAAACCCGCCAACTCTGATGGCTGCAGCTTCCCTCCGAGCAGACATCTTCAGCCTCTAGGTAAGTCTATATTACCTGTCCGCGGGACTCAAAATGGTCGGGTCATTTCTGTCACGGTATGGTGCGAGATGTGAGGGATGAGTCCCGTGGTGCAGACAGGCAGACTTCAGAGGTAAGAGTAAAATCAAAATACTTTAATAAGTGGAAAACAAAACAACTGACGTGGCAGTTACAAAACAATACGGACGCTCTAACTGAGGCTGGAATACTAACACTGAAACAGGTAAACGAGATGTACTCACAGACCAGGAGCTGGGGAACGACACACCAGGGTAACAGGGACAATGACCCGACAATGAAACACACACGACTGCTGACTGATATACACGGCTTAACGATGAACACAAAACACCTGAGACGCTGAGCTGACAGACCAACAGAGAAACAGACAGGATGTAAGGAGGGGACGGAGCCAATCCTTACACTGCAGGCTCTTAGCTTAAAGTTCTGGCGAAGATGGATAAAGAAAGTTTAGGAGGAGTAGGCGGAAAGATTGAGGAAAGATGAGGAGTGTTATTATCTTGAAGAGTGTGCCTATTTCTGGTCAAAGTTATGTAATCCTTGAAAAAGAAGACAACTAGTGATACAATTGATGATAAGGTTGACAGGCAACACCTGCTCATTCTTACATTTAGTGTACTGTACGGTTCAGTAAATCTGACCGTAGATGTACTATTACACCCTGAAGAAGAGAGAAATTGAAAAAAAAAAGTGTAATGTTTGTCACAACTTTTGTGGGGATGCAAAGTGTTTATTACAGATACAGATTAATTTAATACCTTGACACACACGTTTTGGCATTTTTCTGTCAATAGTGAAGCTCTCCTGAGTCTTTTTCTATGAAACCCATCCATCCATCCATCCATCCATCCATCCATCCACCCATCATCTTCCACTTGTTCCAAAGTCGGGTCACGGGGACAGCAGCTTGAACAGGAAGTCCCAGACATCTCTTTCCACAGCCACCTCTTCCAGATCTTCTGGGGGGATTCCAAGGCATTCCCAGGCCAACTGAGCGACAGTCACTCCAGCATGTTCTGGATCTTCCCTGGAGTCTTCTCCTAGTCGGACATGTCTGAAGCACCTCATGTGGAGGTGCCCAGGGGGCATTCTTTCCAGATGCTCAAACCACCTCACCTGGCTCCTCTCGACGTGAAGGAGCAGCAGTTCTACTCTGAGTCTCTTCCAGATAACTGAACTTCTCTCCCTATCTGGTTTCAGGTTTGGTTTATTTGTCATGTGCAGATCAACACAAGGTCAACAATGCAATGAAATGCTGAGGACAAGAAGAACCATCTCGACTTGCAAAAAACAACAAAAACAAGAAATACCAAAGCATGCAGCAAAAAATACAAAAACAAGGTGCCAAAAGTGAAAAAAATAAATAAAACATCTACACTGTGGTTCGGTTAGCAGTGAGGTTCTTTCAACAGCATGGTTCTGTCTTGTTAGCGGGTCTGGTCAGCAGCTTGATGGTAATAACGACCGCAGCAGCTGCCCTCACAGACTGCCTCCAGAACCAGGTCCAGTAGACAGAGGCTCTCCTATCTCTAAGGGAGAGTCCAGCAGCCACCCTGCAGACGAAACTCATTTCAACTGCCTGTATCCACAATCTCATTCTTTCAGTCAGAGTTTGTTGTGACCATAGGTGAGGTTAGGCCGACCGGTAAACGGAGAGCTTTGTCTTACAGCTCAGCTACCTCTTCACCACAACGGACCGGCACAGAGTCCACAATACTGCAGGCACTGCACCAATCCATTTGTCAATCTCACACTCCATTCATCCCTCACTTGTGAACCAAACCCAGAGCTACTTGAACTCCTCCACTTGAGGCAGAACCTCTCCCTTAACCTGAAAGAAGAGAGCAACTCTTCTGAGATTGTGTAGAGGCAGGGCAGCCGGCTCAGGACCAGAAGGTCTCGGGTTCGATCCCCGGGTCACTGCATACCTCGTTGTGTACCTGGGCAAGACACTTAACCCCGAGTTGCTCCCGGTAGGACAGGCAGCGCCTTGCACGGCAGTCTACCGCTACCGGTGTATGAATGGGTGTATGAATGGGTGGATGGTTGGTACTGTGAAGTGCTTTGGGGCCCTTCAAAGGGTGCTGGAAAGCGCTATATAAGTAAGCTCCATTTACCATTTCTGACCCTTTTCGTTGAGGTCCATGGCCTCAGATTTGGAGGCGCTGATTCTCATCCCAGCTGCTTCACTCTCAGCTGCGAACCGCTTCAGTGAGAGCTGAAGATCACGGCACGATGACGCCAACGGGACCACATCATCTGCAAAGAGCAGTGATGAAATCCTGAGGACACCGTACCGGACTCCCTCCACCCTCTAGTTGCACCAAGAAATTCTGTCCATAAAAGTTTTGAACAGAATCGATGACAGCGAGCAATCCTGTCGGATACTATAGGTCTAACAGTTTGAAACATCAGTCTCTTTAAGGATATCAACATCTAGACATATGCCATACTGGTGGCCAAGATGGGGTAGAGGCAGGGCAGCCGACTCGGAACCAGAAAGTCCCAGGTTCAGTCCTCAGTCATTGCACACCTTGTGGTGTCCCTGAGCAGGACACCCCATCACCAGTCGCCCCCACCGGGCACCCCCAACAGCTGGCCACCGCCCCACCCGGAGGCGAATGGGCCAAATGCAGAGAGCCAACCTCACCATTGTGTGGGAACATACAATGACAACACACACATTATAGTATTTTTGTAAAATATACTTTTTTGTTTACTCAGTCCTATATTAAAAATGTGTATTTATTACTTTTAACTGAATCCATTTCCACAAGAATTGTTTCAGTGAGCTGTAAGGGTCCCATCTGCATACTGTATTTTTCTCTTAGTTTGCTGTTCACGTGGGCATCGCAAGAGGTTCCAGTGCTGTCATTTAAACAGGAAAGAACAGTGGGTACAGAGACAGGGATGTGTGTGTGGCATCGGCCCCACAGGTCGCTGCTGTATCGAAGCCGGACCAGAGAAGCTGGACTCGGTTGTAAACATGAAGACCATCTCCAAGCACTTTCAACACATGGAGATGGATGTGATTTATTCAAGAGACGCTGGCGGGTAGGCGTTCATTTCTGTATAACTGAGTACAAATAGTAAATAATACCTTCTTACTTCTTTTCAGATACCCGTGTGATTTTGCGTGTTACTGCTCGTTGTATCACGCTGAGCAGCTTTGATGGTTCCTCTTCTGCAGGCAGTCGTCCAACAGCTGGAAGACCCAGAACAGCTCCACACGTCACACGCCATCAGCACATGTGAAACAAACTGTATCATGAAGGGAAATAATTCTGGCACTCATTGTTCTCATTGATTTGTTTAATCAAAATTTCAGAAAAAAAGTAAAATACAAGAAATTTTCATACACATTTGGAGACGGCTTGTCAAAAAAAGAAAGAAAAAAAACCCCACACCGTCTCAGCTATAGAAGTGATAAAACAACTTTGAGGCTTGAGATACACGGACATCTTGAAAAAAGAAGACAAGTCTAGTGAAAATCTTTTTGATTTCTTCCCCCAATCAACTTATTAACACACAGATTTTGCAAAAGCATTATAAGAGATAGTAGTAGACCAAGGCCCCTTAAAGGTGTAGGAATGCAAATGATACAAAACAGACATGAATGATAAACCTCAAACCCATTATTGCAGGGGGTGCATGGAAGCATCCTCCCGTAAACCTGACGTTTGTCTGAAGACAATTCTGGCGAATTAAAAAGATGAAAGTGACTAAACTAAGAGCTGTTGTCTGGAAGTCTAATTTAAACATTAAATAAAAGCATCCAGTGTAAATTTGAAACTATGTTTTTTTTTGCTAATCTCATTTATTTTTGATGCATACCCGTAACCTAAGCAACGCCCTCTTCTCCTGCGTGTCCGTACTGGAAATGCTGGGGTTTCTACATGTTTGAGAACAAACTTGAAGCGTTCGCCTCACAGAAAAGATCACTTCTACTCAGAAAAGCTTGAATATGTCACGACTCATCCAAACTGAAGAAGCATCCACACACAGACATGTTAAAGACTCAAACGCTTTGCTCTTACGTGACTTTTAATTAAATTTGGCCGTAACTGCACTCTTTTACTTATTCTCGTTCAAACGTATGATTTAAAGGAACAGCGGTATGAGGTGCCATTTGTAAAGTTACTCAGTTAAAAATTAACATCAATATTTTGGTTGCCTTTCATGAGAAAAAATTGTTTTTTTTATTTTCACCATGTCATTCATACATTTATAAATGTCATAATTCCAAACTGAATATTTAATTTACAAGCTAAATATTTAGTTTACAAACTAAATTCTTAACTTGCAAGTTAAATATTTAGTTTACAAACTAAATGTTTATGTGCAAGATACATGTTTAACATACAAATTAAATATTTAACTTGCAAGTGAAATATTTAGTTGGTGAACTACTGTAAATTGACTGTAAATTGACCCTAGGTGTGAGTGTGAGAGTGGATGGTTGTTTGGTGTGAGTGAGACAGGTCCCTCTTGTAAATGAGTCCCCATGACTCAACGAGGCTAGCCTGTATAAATAAAGGTTGAATGAATGAATGAAAAAATATTTAGGTGTAAATTAAATGTTTAATTTCCATGCTAAACATTTTCAAAACTTAACATTTAATTTCCAAACTAAATATTTATTTTCCAAGCTAAATATTTGATTTCCAAACTAAACATTTAATTTCTAAGATGAACATTTAATTCTTAAACTAAATATTTAATTTGCTAACAAAATATTTAGCTCAAACCTAAATATTTATTTTCAAAGCTAAACATTTAATTTCCAAACATCTAATTTACTATCCAAATATTTAGCTTGGACTTAATATTTATTTTCCAAAATAAATATTTAATTTTCAAAATAAATCTTTAATTTGCTAACTAAATATTTAGCTTTGACCTAAATAGTTATTTTCCAAACTAAATGTTTAATTTCCAAAATAAATATTTAATTTCCAAACTAAATGTTTAATTTCCAAAATAAATATTTAATTAGCTAACTAACCATTTAACTTGCAAGTTAAATATTTAATTTGTAAATTAAACATTTAGCTTGGACATAAACATTTAGTTTGTAAACTAAATATTTAGAATATTGGACTTATAAATTAAATATTTAGTTTGTAAACTAAATATTTAGATTATAAATTAAATATTTAGTTTGGAACTATGACATTTATAAATGTATGAATGACATGGTGAAAATATGACTTTGGAAAGAACCAGTTTTTTTTTCTTATGATAGGCTAATAAACAAACCAAAATATTTGTGTTAATTTTTGACTGTGTAACTTTATAAACAGCACCCCATAGCAGAGTACCCATATTCACATTATCTGGTGGCTAACTCAAACTAAACTTTTATTGCTTTGGGGTGTTAAATTCAATCCGTTAGCCAACCATTTTCAACAATATGCCAAACGCAGAGCAAGATATCCAGCCGAGGTTTTATGAGATGTCAGAGCTACTTTGTGACATTTTTTCTGCTTCTGATGATTAAAGATCCACTGTGGTGACTGAACTGGCAGCAGTTTAAGTACAAAAAGTACTATATGTAGAAAATACTTCAGTTAGATTAAAAAAAAATTCATCAAGAAAGTCAGGTGAACAAATAGAAATTAGCACTAATGCATTAAATGGATAAGAGTTGGACATGATTAAATTATGACATTCAAAGAACCTTACACAAATGATCAAATAAAATAAAGACTTGGATTAACGCACTGAGGGTCTCGATTTTTACTGAAGGTCAAAACATGCGAGGAGGTTATTGATGCGCTTGTGTGGAAAGTATTTACAACTCTGGATCAAAATGTCATCACTTTGGAATAAAACTCCATGTGAGAGATATGTCGCCTGCAAAATAAAGCGCACAGTGAATAATTTTATTTTCCTTGGCGGTGAACAATACATTTCCCTTCTTTAATATTTCCTGTGTAATATGGTTAGTCTGTTTTTTTAACTTTTTTAACTTCATTTTTAGAGAAAGTTAAAGCAATGGTTTGTGTTTTCTGAAGTGGGGTTTTGTGGAAAAGTTCCAAACAACAAAATATCAGTTGTAGACAGCTTTTTAAACAATCTCATTTTGTAGGGATGGTTTAAATCTGACGGTATTGACGAGCTAATGGCTAGTCCGAACCAGATCAACATTAAAATGAATTGTTGCCATCCTAAAACAAATAAGTCACAGTGGTTCAAGCTATTTTATAAACATCCACATCACTGTCAGTTTCACATTACGTGGTTGTTTTGGCACTAATACTACGATAGTCCTGCAGGAAGTGCTACAGCTAGCAGCTGCTACTATTTGCTCTTGAAAATAAGCAAAGAACTGTACAGTATGTAAATGAACATTAAATGGAAAACTGGTGGCAATGTTTTATAAAATAACGTTCACATGAACTGCTAAAAAGTTTTTGAGACTGAAGATGCTTAAAGACGGTGGCCCAGTTTGGACTAGCCATTAGCTCTTTAGCATTAGCCATTGAGTCCTCTTGACTTAATGACACTACCTGTAGTGTAAATAAAACTTAAATAATAATAATAATAATAAAAAACACTCATCCGTTGGGTCAAAATTAAACTAGTTCCCCACAAACCAGGACCATTTAAAGACGTATCGACAACAGGTAAGACATTGTTTGTTCGTAACTTTTCCACAGAACCCCACTTAAATAAATATAACTTTCTGTTGATTGTTGCGTTTTGAGGATTTGAGGTTGTGAAAATAGGTTTGAACTCGGCGAAGATGGAACGTTTATTGGTAAACTGTTTCGCCACATCCCGTTTGGTTCCGTTTCAGCGATTCTGCAAAGACGCCGTGCTGACGAACGGTCAACTCACTGTGGTTCTGTTTCTAAGTGAGACGTGGAACAAAAAGTTCAGATGTTCATGAGCCAAACATCTCCGTTCCATCTTCTGTGGTTCCATTCGGGTGAGGTTTCTGTTGAAACTGCTAACAGCGAGATGTATCTGTGTATTTTCTGTTCTGTTCATATAAGATATTCAAAGAGT
>JBBPBX010021838.1:0-20265 GCA_038048925.1 Garcialebias charrua
CTACGGATCATGCTTCCATAACAGATTGGGGAATGACAGGCCCCTAAGAGTCGCCACCCTCAACATTCAAGACTTTCCTCTTCTTCCTTTGTCTCCTGACATGATACCCCCCCCATCTCTTAGTTGTTTTATTTATTTATTATAACTTTGTTTTTCCCATATCCCAGATGAATGATAATTACAGCAAAATATGATTCAACCATTGTTGTCAAACTGGATTGATATTAATGCTGTAACTATTAGTTTTTACTTTATGTTGTTCACTTAATAACTGAAAGTTATGCACCATAACTCATGTTCCCTGAAGGAAGGGAATGAGGTGCAACATACTTGCTATGGGAATTGCACCCCCCGTGCAATTACCTGAAGGAATATACTCACGCCTTTACGGCAGGGGCGTCACCGCCGCGCCAGAGGCCCCACCCTCTGGGTACTTAAGCGGCTTGCACCCCTCCATCTTTCTCCAAAGTTGCACTTCACCGAGCTTTCAGCATTGAAAAGGACCAGCTCTGTTGCACCTCGTTCCCTTCCTTCAGGGAACATGAGTTATGGTGCATAACTTTCAGTTCCCTTTCAGTTGGTCTCTGTAAAACATACTTGCTATGGGAACGTAATCCACTCATGCCCTTGAAATGCTCGGTAAAATGCATGCAAGCGTGAACGTCTGTCTGTGACCAACAGGCACCTCAAGGCCACTTTCTACCGTGTTAGAAAGGACGGCCTGAGTGACATCACCTACAGTAACATCCAAACTGTAATGCTTTGCAAAAGTATTTAATGAGCTCCAATTCGTAGCAGCACAGATGTCTGCGACTGACACACCCTTTAAATAATGACCAGGAAGTGGCCAAGCCCCTAGTGGAGTGAGCATGCACTCCAGAGGGTACCTGTTGACCTGTGCTACTGTATGCCCTCTTAATGGCCTCAGTCACCCAATGTAAGAGGCGTTGTTTTGATAGGGCTCTCCCTGTAGCAGGTACTGCAAAGCAGACGAACAGTTGATTTGTTTTCCTCCATTTGGCTGTTCTCCGCATGTAGGTGCGTAAAGCCCTCACTGGGCAGAGAGCCTGTAGCCTTTCCTGTTCCTGAGTGAGGACAGGGGCCGGTGGAAAGGACGAGAGATCAAAGTCTAGACTCCTGTGGTTCAAGGTCTAGACCATGGGTGTGTATGCGGGATTAGGTCTTAAGGTGACCTTTGACCCGTCAGGGGCGAATCTGGTACACATTGGATGTACAGATAATGCGTGGAGGTCACCCACGCGTTTCGCTGAGCAAAGTGCCAGGAGTAGAGCAATCTTGTAAGATAGTAAATCTATCTTAACTTCGCTCAGTGGCTCGAATGGAGGGCCGCAAAGAGCCCCCAGGACCAGGCCAAGATTCCAACCAAGGATCAGGGTCCTGCTGGGTGGTTTGGTCTGAAGGACACCTCTCATAAACCTTATTATGATTGGATGTGCTCCGGGATTTGTGTGTCCCCAGCCTTCATGGTAGGTTGAGATTGCTGATAGGAAAACTTTAATTGTTGAGTAAGAACAACCTTTTTCCAATAAATCCTGAAGGAAGGTCAGGAGTTGAGCCAAGTCGCATGCATAAGAAATAATATTTCTTTCTGAGCACCAGACTTCAAAGATGCGCCACTTTTGTGCGTATAAAGATTGTGTTGAACCAGCACGAGCATTCTGTATGGTCAATACCACATTTTCTGGTAAACCTGACGCCATCAACCTGTTCTTTTCAGCCAACAAGCTGAGGCTTTTGGTTGTTCCTGGCCTAAGTGGTTGTATTGCTCCTTCTGGTGACACAGAAGCTGTTAACCTCTGGGGGTCAACCAGATTGGGAAGGTCTTCTTATTGATGTGGTCCCAAGTTACCTTGCTCAGGGTTAATTGAGGACCGATGTCGCCTGTCAACTTTATTAGACAGGTTTGGAGCGGAAAATGTATTTTCCTCCTCCACGTCTGGAGTTCTGTTGTGAGGCTGCGAGTTATGTAAACGAACAGATCTCCTAACTCCACTCCGGTCCTTGTTATGGTCCAGTTTACTGGTCCTCTGCTTTAATGGAGCATTGATACCAGACAGACCGACCGGGGACCGTGTGTCACCCCCTGGGGGAATTATATTTGAAAGTAGTTTTGGATCAGCACAGGACGGGGAAAGACATGCTGTCTGAGTACTACTTGGGCATTTCATGTCCCTCGTTAATAACAAAGGAGAAGCTGTGCCGTGCAAGTATGGGAGTGTATCTCCTGGTTTGGTAGACTTGAGATTATTTGATGAAAAGGAGCTCAGTTCCTCTTGAACAACAGAAAGAGAAATCTGATTCGGCTCTGTTTTTTTTTTTTCCCTACAACTGGCTGAAAACAGTCATTGTTGTGAAGGTGTGAAAATTATAGCTGCCCGAGGACAACTGATGGAGCCCCCCCATTGTCACACTTTATCAGCTTGCCGCTCTGAGGAGCTGACATGTCACGTGTCCGTCTGGTCAGTGTATTGGCTCTTCCGTTGTTCACAATGGAACCAGGGTTTGAGCATGTGACCCTGCCCACCTGTCTTCCTGAGAGTTGTGGGGGGTTTCGCAGACGTCTCTGCGTCTGCTCATTGCAAAGGGGCTCTGCTAGGGCTTGTCAATTATGCTAATACCCCGTGAGCCGTGAGAGAGAGAGGAGAAAAAAGTGCATCTCTCTTTATGACGGCTTGCAGGTCGGAAACCTGTGCTGTGTTGTTGTTTTTTTTTAAATAAAACAGAGAGGAGCTGTTTCATGAAATTTATTTGTGCTTTCGTGCAATGACGTACATGATTTTATGTCACTCACAGCAGAGAAGGCATGATTTGTGCATGCTGAAAATATACCTGCTGATTGTACTGTGTTACAAGCAAAGTCTGGACATGAAATGATCATTCACGTTACCACGTGGGTGTGTGACCCTGTAATGTGGACAAGAGGGCCTGGTTCATCAGGCACGGTACTTTCTGTTGTCCCGGTTCGCCGAGGAGTCCCTGTGTTTGGTCGCCTGGCGGGAGACAAACTTGTTTTTGCTCCATGCGTGCTCGGTACGAGGTGGGCCCTGGGGGGGTCTTTGCCGGGGCTTCTCCTCGTATGCTGGCCGCTTCTGCGGCAGGGCACGGGTTGCTGAGTGGTGCCGAGGTTGCGCAGGCCTGCTACCAGCAGACTCTCTTGGGGGGGGAAACTTCTCCGGGGGATGCCCACCCGGAGAGCTTCGGCCTGTCTGCGCCTTTGGTCTTGCTTGGTCTGAATTTGCTCCAAAGCTTTACCAAATAATCCCGCCGGCTCTATCGAGTGGTAGAGAAAAGGCACCTTCTGTCCCTCTGGGAGATCCGTCAGAGTCATCCAGAGGTGGCGGATCGCGATGACCACTTCCGCCATTCCCCTGCCTTGTGCAACAGCAGCTGTCCCCATCATACGGAGCACGAAGTCTGTTGCTTTGCGGGATTCATCCAGCAATGCGGCAGCCGCCTGCTTGTCCGTTGTCATTTGGAGCTGCTGCAGTTTTTCGGCTAGGTAAGCTTGCATTAACGCGGACACGTTCATGGCACGTGCCGCGAGTCCTTGAGCCCTGTGGCATTTCTCGAGAAGAGACGCCGAGGCCTGGAAAGCCTTGCTGGGAAGAGTTGTTTTTGTTCCTGATGATTTAGGAGCCAGGTGAGACGCTAGTGTAGTGTTCCCCAAACCACGGCCCGCGGGCCGCATCCGGCCCGCCCCCACATTTGGTCCGGCCCCCAGAACAATAGTAAAAAAAAAATATATATATATATATATATATATATATATATTTTTTACAAATGAATACATGTACAGTACTGTACGGTCACCAAGTACTTAGCCTATCCTAACACAGTTTTTGAGTTTAAATGAGTTTAAAAATATTTCGGGTCTCCGTTTTCTGCATGTAAACGCTCGTAGCCTTCTAAAAAAATTGATGAACTGAAAATCCTAATCACTTCTTCTGGGGCAGATGTGATCGTTATCTCTGAAACTTGGCTCAAAAAATCTGTTTTGAAAAATGACTTGGCAATCAATGAATTTAAGATCTATCGTTGTGATCGTAATAAAAAGGGAGGTGGAGTCGCTATTTACATCAGAGACTCTTTGGCTGCCACGATTGCGTCTAAAAAAACAATCGCAAACCAGTTTGAGGCTTTAGCTGTGAACATCAGTTTGAAAGGAGGTCAGCCCTTAACTGTTGTAGGTTGTTATCGTCCCCCCTCCGCAACACCTGAAGCTCTATCCTCCCTGACTGAATTCATAGGAAATTTAAAACACAATGAGATTGTTATGGCAGGAGATTTCAACATTGACTGGAATAAGTCGACCCCCCTCTGTGATAAATTCAGGGAATGTTGCCTATCTCTCAATCTAACACAACTTATCGATTCTCCCACCAGACCAAACTTAAAATGTCCCGAAAAATCTTCCACCTTAGATCTGTTTTTCACAAATGCACCTCACAAATTTCCTGGTATAGGTGTATTTGCTAACGTTTTGAGTGATCATTCCGTAATAGCAGCTCTTAGATCTACTAAACTTCCACCTGCTAAGCCCAGAATAATCCAAAAAAGGGATTTGAAACGTTTCTGTGAACAGTCATTCCTTTGGGATCTATCCCACTTTGATTGGCAACGTATCCTACAAATCAATGACGTGAACACCGCTTGGAACTATTTTCATGGTAGTTTCATTTACTTTGTAAACAAACACGCTCCTTTCCGGCAGTTCAGGATAAAGGGCCGTGACAGCCCCTGGTTTACTCCTGAACTAGCTGATCTCCTGCACTGGAGAGATCATCTTTGGGCAGCAGCAAGAAAATCACACTCAGACACTTTTTTTTTCTTTTCTTCTTCTTCTTTCGGCTTTTCCCTGCGTTAGGGGTCACCACAGCGATCTAGTCGCATGAAGATTTGGCAGTTGTTTTTACGCCGGATGCCCTTCCTGACACAACCACAGACCACCGAGCAACCACAGCCCTCTGTGTGGAGTAGAGAGCTGATATCTAGGGTTCCCGGGGGAGCAGATGGTATGGGTTAAGGGCCTTGCTCAAGGGCCCAGAGTGGGGCAGATGAGGGTGGAGACAAGTGTATGGACAAGTGTGACCGCTTCACTTATCCCACCCACATCTTTGATGTTGTCGGTACCGGGGCTTGAACCGGCGACCTTCCGATCACAAGCGCACCTTCTTAACCTCTGCGCCACCACTCCCATGGTGGCGCAGACACTGATTGGTTGAAATTTCGGCAGCTAAGGAATAAATGCACAACTGCCATTAAAGCTGCAAAACGTAACTACTTCTTATCTCAGACCTCCAGAAATCTAAACGATCCTAAAAAATTCTGGAAAACCATTAAATCTCTCTCAGGCACCCCCCAATCATCTGACCTCCCATCACAATTTCTTGTTGACTCTGTTCCTGTGTCAAATAAGCACGAGATCCTGAACTGTTTCAATAAACATTTTGTTGCTTCTAGTTCATTATTTGACACAGTTACAAACGGAAAATCAGCCACTTTATCTAATAATCAAACTTCTACAAATCAAATCCCTCCTACAAGTCAACCATCTGTTAATCACACCTTCTCTTTTTCTCCGTTCTCAGTCAGTGAGGTAAATAAACTGTTAAATGATCTTGATCCTAAAAAATCTGCAGGTCCAGATGAACTTCCACCTTATTTCTTAAGGCTGGCTGCTCATATCATCACAGTCCCTGTGACCCACATCTTTAATCTATCCATAAGCCAAAACACCATTCCGGATGCTTGGAAAACAGCCTTTGTTCTTCCTTTGCTGAAGGGAGGTGACCCCACCTCACTGAACAATTATCGACCGATCTCTAAACTCTGCATCTTAGCCAAGGTTCAAGAAAAACTGATAAACTCTCAGATCAAAAATTATCTGGACTCATTTAACATCTTACCTCTCCATCAATCTGGTTTCAGGAAAAAACACAGCACAACAACTGCTTCTCTGAAGGTTCTGAATGATGTTGTTGAAGCATTGGATGCTAAGGACTATTGTGCTGCACTTTTCTTAGACCTGTCTAAAGCTTTTGACACTGTGGATCATAACATCCTGTGTCATAAGCTCTCAGAAATCGGTTTCTCTGATCACACCATCGGTTGGTTTTCTAACTATCTTTCCAATCGGAGGCAATGTGTTCAACATAACGGTGCTTCTTCCAGCTATTTAACAGTTAAAAATGGTGTACCACAAGGCTCAGTTTTAGGACCAACTCTCTTTACAATCTACATAGCTAATGTAGGTCACTGCATCCCTGATGCATCCTTACATTTCTATGCTGATGATACAGTTGTTTATTGCCGAGCTAAAACAGTAGCTAAGGCTTTCCAGTTACTACAATCCGCTTTTGACATCATCCAGTCAGATTTGTTCCGTCTCAAACTTGTCCTAAATGCTGATAAAACAAAAGGGATGTTTTTTTCAAATAGGAAGGCGGTTCCAGCAGATCCTCCTCTGATTTTATCTTCAAATGGTGTCCCTATTGAGTTTGTTGATTCCTATAAATATCTGGGTATCCTGATCGATTCACATCTCTCTTTTAAACTCCACGTGGAAAACCTAGTGAAGAAATTGAAAGTTAAACTGGGTTTCTTTTTCAGAAACAGATCATGTCTAACACTGAATGTTAGGAAACGCCTTGTATCTGTGACTTTCCTTCCCTCCATTGATTACGGTGACATTCTCTACATGAATGCTCCTACAAGCACCCTGCGGATGTTGGATGTGGTCTATCATGGTGCACTAAGATTCATAACTGGTTGTGATTATCGTACCCACCACTGCACCCTGTATTCACTGGTTAATTGGACATCATTAACCTCACGCAGACTCTTCCACTGGTACATTTTCATCTTTAAATCACTTCTTGGTCTGCTGCCCTCATACATCTCCTCCTACATGTCTTTGCGTGAGTGCAGCTACAGTGTGCGCTCTCAGGACATGATTACCTGCAGTGTTCCGTCAGTGAGGACTGAACTTGGAAAAAGGGCCTTCTCCTACTCTGCTCCTGCTTCATGGAATATCTTACAAAAAGATCTGAAGCTCTCGACCTTGACTTCTCTAAATGGTTTTCAGAATCTGTTGGAATCCTGGCAAAAACCAATGCAGATTTGTTCCTGTCTTTGATTTTATACGTCTACCTTATAATGTTTTGCTAGTTTTTTGATACTTTGTTAAAAAAAAAAAAAAAATTTTTTTGTTTTTTTCTCTCTTTTTGTTTTCTATTGTTTATTGTTTGTTTGTTTATTGTTTAATGAAATTCTATCACTGCTGTTCATTGTTCTTTAGTTTTAGCAGGTCACTTTCGTAAATGAGCCCATGAGGTTCAAAAGATTTACCTGACTAAATAAAGGTTGAATGAATGAATGAAAAGATGAAGGAGTAAGTTGAATTGTCTCCCTTTCACATAAAGGGAGCTAGCTGGGGTTGGGGGTGGGAGGAGTGATGATATTCCAATGCGCAGCAACGCTTTCCTCAGCCCTCTTCATCTTGTATTCTCACAGACATAGTCTTGCGAGTTTTGGGTGCGGTGACACAGCGCTCTCACGAGACTTTAGGACAGCAGTGGAGCTGTCGGTGCACAGTAAACATGGATGGAAAACTAGCAAACAAGCAAACAAAAACATATTATTTTCACACAGAGTGGGAGGAGGAGTATTTTTTTGTTTATTCTAATTCAAAGTCTATTTGCCTCATCTGTAATTCGAGCATCACCTGGCGTGGATGGAGAGTTCTGGAGTCTGCTCTCAGAAGAAAAGTATCCTTACATCCGAAGATGTGCTTTGAACTTAACAGCACTTTTTGGATCTACCTACCTGTGTGAGTCTGCTTTTTCACACATGAAAATCATCAAGTCCAAAAACAGATCCACAATGACTGATGATCATCTGGAGACCTGCCTGCGCCTCCCAACCACCTCATACTGCCCCGCGCCTCCTCCTCTCAGTGTCAGAAGTGCCACTAAGGTAGAGACACATTTATTTTATACAGCTTGCACCAGATGACACCATCCTGCTGCACAGAGCAGCAGTTTTGATATTTAGGTTTTATTGAGGTTTGAAATAGTTGTTGGAGATTTGTAAATCTGCACCTTTGTAAGTCACTTTTTGTAAATAGTTAGTGTAAATGAGGGAGTTTTATATTGTTCAGTTCATTGTTTATTCGTTTCTTTAAAAAATATGGTGTGCTTTTCAAATATTGCGTCCTTTTACTTTGATAAAATACTTTAATTAAATAAAACTAGCAACACATTACGTTCTGTTTTATTTACTTTAAAGAAGTGAGGAGTAGGGAGATGAAAAATTTTGTTTTTTGATACTGAGACTGGACGAGTAGCTCTCGGCAAACTGCCGACTTCAAAAGTAACTCTTGGTTCAAAAAAGGTTGGGCACCCCTGATTTAGGCACTCCTGCAATCGTCACACTTTTTCCTGTTAAAAACTGACTCCGGCCCCCCACCAGAGAAGGGAAAAGTTATGTGGCCCTCACAGGAAAAAGTTTTGGGACCACTGCGCTAGAGTGTCCTCGATCTAAGGCACGTTGGCTATTCCCACTTCATCCATCCCATCCACGTCGAGGAACTGTGAGAGGGGGAGAAGCATAGGGGCTCGTGGCTGAGGCCAGGTGCGCGTTAGCTCTGTAAGAAAGTGCGGGAACACGGGCATCTTTTGCCTCGTGGCGGCCTGCTGCTTCTAGTAGAAATAGTTTCCTACCAGCCTCGTGACCTGTTGGCGAGGTGGAGGTTCAGGCCATGGGATGTTGAGTGCATCCGTTGCTCTGTGGCACAAGTCGAACAGAGCAGGGATGGAAAAGTCAGTTTCTGGGAGCACAGGTACTCGGGTCTGGGAGAGGTCTTCACCCTGATCCTCCAGTTCCAGGTCCGCCTCCTCCATTGAAAATTTGCCCAAGGCTGAAATCGAGATCTCGTCCTCGTTCATCATGCCCCGGGTGTCGAAATCGACTGTTAGGTCCACCATGGGAGCCAGCACGTCAGGGCTGTCGCCCCATTCGACACGTGTGCTGTCATATAGAGCCATGTTCTCGAGCTCCGGCGTGGGAGTGAGGGGATCCGTCGTGTTTGCGTCCGCTGGTGTCGCTGAAGATCACATGGCCTTGGCGACGAGGTCAACCCGGTGCCGCAGCACAGCATCCATCATGAGGCTGCAGTGTGGGCAAAAGTCGGGCGTATCCAGTGCTGCTTTTGCATGCAACATCTCCAAGCAGATTGGACAGGCCTCGTGGGTGTCTGTAGCTGCAAGGGAAAAACCACATCCGCTGGGACAGGCGCGCGAGGTCGGGCTCGTCGTCCCGTTTGTTTTCCTTGGAAGTCTCGCCTTTCGCTTTCCCTTCTCTGGAGGCATGTCCGAGATGAGGCGAGCGAGTCCTTCCAGAATCTTCTTTCTTCTTTCTTAAAAAGTCTCCTCCGTCGCGTCACTTTCGCTGGCTAGCTCGCTATGAGTTAGCGAGGTAGCTTTTTTCTTGTGGCGTAGTTAGTGCCATCGAGCGAAGCATCCTGTAGAGAGAGGAGAAGAAAAAACTTTGGGGTTAAGAGAAATGTGCCGGACTAGCTTTCGCTAACCCAGCAGTACGCAGGAATAATTCTCTGTGCGCTCTGTGTAGGGAGCAAGCTCACCTCTGGTTGAGCGATGAAGCAACAGAGAAGTCCCGCGAAGAGGTAGTTCAGGTTTAAGCGAGGTGAAGGGCAAAAAGAGAAAGATGGAGGGGCGCAAGCTGCTTAAGTACCCAGAGGGCGGGGCCTCTGGCACGGCGGTGACGCCCCTTGCCGCAAAGACGTGAGTATATTCCTTCAGGTAATCGCATGGGGCACAATTCCCATAGCAAGTATGTTGCACTGAGAGACCAACTGAAAGGGAACACTGCTGTGCTAAAGGAGCCATCAAGATGCAACACTAAATTTAAACACTGGACCAAACAAGCAAGTCAGACAGTACTTTATTGGGGTTTGCATGCACAAAAAAAAAAAAAAAAACTTTAGAATCACACATGCTAACATATGTAGCATCAATATTTATTCCTTTAAACAGGGTATGGTGAGTTTTTTTTTTTTTACATTTTACTTGAGAGTGGAGTTGTGGCAGAAGGGAAAGAGAATGCAAACTTTTAATCAGAAGGTTGCTGCTTTAAATCCCACTGACCATAACATCAAAGGTTTGAGTGGGAAAGGTGAAGCACCCATTTCCACCTTCATATGCCCCTCTCTTGACCATGAACACTTGGATTGATCAGCTCATCCCACCACACAGACGTAAAAGTCAGATGAAATGTGACATGACAGTTCAGACTGCATTCACTTTGAAAAACAACACATTTGTATCTGTGGGGTTAAAAATGTCAGATTTGTCACGTTAAGACATTCATGAAAAAAATCTGATTTGGGTCGTATTTGGCTGCAGTGTAAATACTGTTTAGTACCACTTATATTGAATTATCTGTTTCACATAGCAATTAAATATTAGTGACTTGAGGAACTTGCATCATCTTGATAATATTTGCATATGAAAAATGTGTGACTGTGCTGTGTGTGTGCCTGTTCACCTATCCATGTCTGTTCAACCTATTAGATCATTCAACAAAGGTTGTGTGTAATCCCTATTGTTGGTGAAATGCCACCACTGTTATTAGGAAATATTTGTGTGCTCTGCCCAGAAATGAAGTCTGAATGCCAGCTTGAATGTGTTATTAATACATTGCACTAGGGGATAGAGCCACAAAGCCAGAATGCATTCATGCATATGAGTCACTGTCAGATGACTGTAAAACACTGTATGGCTGTGAGTGATTTACTGTGTAATGTGCAACTTCAAATTTGTCTACAAAAAATGTAAACGTTTAGAAGACAAAATTGCAAATTGCATAAAAATGTCACACACATGTTTGTGTGGAGGGTTAGCCTGGTTAAAACCAGACCCTGTCCTTCACTTCGCTTCAGACAAGGGTCTGGGACCTCTCCATTGAAAAACGATTCTTGCTGGAGGCGTGGGCTCTGCTGATGGCTGCTCCCCCGTGGTCTGCTGAACTTGACTTCAGCTCCGCCTCCTGCTGAATTTTCTCTCGCTCTGTTGTATATTCTGTGTTTATATGTTAATAAAACGTCCTAATAAAATAAAATAAAACCATGGATCGCTGGTCCAACACACCAGAAGACCAGGAAATCTGATGGGACTCGGGCAGCAACTTAAAACCTGACTTTAATTCTCTCGTGACAACCTGAGGCATTTCCTTGTTCAGCGGAGGGAGAGGAGGAGGAGGAGGAGGGAGCGAACACTTGACTTTTGGGAAAAAAACAAAAGAAAACTCCAGATAAGGGATTAAGAAGGGGAAATTAATAAATTTGTGTCACATATAAAACAGTCCTGCATCGCTTTGCATCGCTTTGAATGAGAACATGCGGCTGCGAGCTGGCTGCGCGCTGGGACAGGTGGGGGCATTTCCTTATCAGCGGAGGGAGAGGAGGAGGAGGAGGGAGGAGGGAGCGAACACTTGACTTTTGGCCAAAAAAACAAAAGAAAACTCCAGATAAGGGATTAAGAAGGGGAAATTAATACATTTGTGTCATTTATACAACAGTCCTGCATCGCTTTGCATCGCTTTGAATGAGAACATGCGGCTGCGAGCTGGCTGCGCTGGGACAGGTGGGGGCGTAGGTTAGGGGCCAAAAACTCCGCCCCTTCTGTTCTCTGATTGGTCTGGTCAAAAATCTACCGGAGAAATCCTTGTCTATGAGAGAAGTCCCAGACTGTGCAGTGAAGGGAAATGAGAATTGAGTGGAGCTGTGCAGGAAGGCGAGGGCCAGGCTAGTGGAGGGTGGGAGTGTGAGGAAGATTTGAGTTGGGTAACCTCCAGGTGTAGAATATATTTCAGTAAAAATATTTATTTCTGCTTTAATCCATGGGTTCAGCAATTTAATTGTAGACCCCTGCAGGATTTATAGGTCAAAAAAGGTGTTCAATACAGAACAACTGGACTTTATTTGTAACAAACAAGACGTTTCACTTCTCATCCGAGAAGCTTTATCAATTGGGTTTGACAAACAACAAACCCAATTGATAAAGCTTCTCGGATGAGAAGTGAAACGTCTTGTTTGTTACAAATAAAGTCCAGTTGTTCTGTATTGAACACCTTTTTTGATTTTATCATGTCCTGGACGACTGAGAATCTTCACCAGCAGATTTATAGGTCAGTTTTGTGTGTCTTAAGAATCAACAACTACTAGAATGTCTCTTAACAATGGTCAAGTACTGAATGGCAGATTAATGAAAAAGCAGAGAGCATGGAAAGACAAAAAAAAATGTTGTAAAACATTTTAGAAGGCCTAAAGGAATATTGATCAAGGCCAGTTGAAAATGTTACAAGAAAATCTAGCTCAGTGTAATTTATTTAAAAAACATATCAGATTGGGACATAAAAAAAAATATTATTAGCAAAATTTTCAGTGAAAATCCTGTTAATGGTTTCAGTCAAGTAATGGCCTGCACTAAGATTAGTCCTGGTGTTTAGATAGAATCAAATATAAATAAGTAAATTAAACAAGTTTTATTATTGTATGCTAATAAAATGAAACATTAAACTAATAAATTATCTGTGCTGACAGACTGTTCACCGAAATGCCTGAGTCTACAACATAATTTGTGTGTATTTACTTGTGTAATGCTGTGCTTTATATAACTACGTAAACAGTCTAGATACTCGAAGAAAAAAACAATCAAACAAACAAAAATACAAGCATAGATAAAGTACATAAGCTGTTGTAATGGATTAATAAAGCATATATTTTTAAAGAAAATGAAGATCAGCTGTAAGATGCTCCCATGGTTGATGATAGCAAGACGTCCAAGTCCAAGTGGGTTTCACGTTATCCTCTCCACAAGGTCTTAATAGTCTCAAGAGCTCTTTTTCCAACCACACGTCACATGCCGACGTGTAGCTGGTTGTTCCTTCTGGCCTTGTTTTTGTGAACTTATGACTGACTGTCCTTGTATGTTAATGCACATTTTGAGCACGTGTAAGAGTATGTGACCGATGATGTGGCTGTCAGGTTATATATTTAGTTTACTGAAAGATGGCACCAATGAATCAGCAACACTGATGTCATCTTCAAACTGTCAAGAGGATAAGACAGGAAGATGGGAAATGAGGCAAAATGAATCAAAAGTGGCTGATGACAGAGAGAGAACTGGCATGATCAGAGGACAGATGACATAGGGAAAAGATGACATGGGATGAAAAGACAACAGGACGTATTGGCCAGACAGTGCACTTATGTGGATGCGTTTTACTTGTAAAAAAAAAATCTGCTTAATTCTTTTTGTTCCTTCTTTCCCTTTCTGTTTGTATCACATTTTGATCTTTCTTGTCCATCTATTTATCTGCTTTTGTTTCCTGCCCATGCGTGGTCAACTTGTCTTTCTCCTGGACAGCAAAGTCACATTTGTCAACCTTCACGTTTTTAATGCTTTGCTATTCCTTATCTCTGTGCAGTTTTCTTTTCATCTTCTCTCTTTTTCTTATCTTAGCTAAGCATCATAGCTGTTGTGCTGCAACAATGACACATCTGTATGCTTCATCAAGGTTTCAGCTTGCAAACAGCAGCAAGTTTCTTTGACCTGACTTTTCTCAAATGTACATATTGTTGGCTACAAATGATGTTATCAAATACAATCATGTCAAAAGCACTAATTCTGTACAAGGAACTGATTGCTAATAAACAGAAAACTAGTTTACCCAATTCTATGACCGGTGCACTGATAACATTACTCCCAAAGCCAGGAAAAGCCAGTGACAGATGTGGAAACATTCATTCATTCAACCTTTATTTAAACAGATAAGTCACATTGAGTCTCGAAGACTCATTTACAAGTGAAATCTGTTGGACAGACAATAAAAGTGGTGAAAAATGACAAATAGGTTTTGGAGACAAAAAAAAGTCCTAACACATTTTTGATTATTGAAGGTTGGCACACAAGTGCATACTGACGCCGACATTACGCAGAGGGCGGGGGACTCAAAGGCGGTGACGCATGCCAGCTCGTAGAGGCGCTGCAGAGTTCAGATAGAATCATTCAGTTCATATACAATAGTTCCCTCTGGAGATCCAGAATCCAGAGTCTTGAAATGATGACAAAATGTTTATTCAGTTGGGCTCCTCTGAAAAGTCCATGGAATTCCTCAGCAGATGGGTTGGGAGGGGTGACATGAGACCAATAAGTCTCCTAAGCAGTGACCTTAAAATGTCTGTGACATCATCTTCCTTCTTTTCATGAAATGATAGAAGATATATATCTTGTATCATTCAACTATGTTCATTTTTGCAAACAAAATGATAAATTAAAGCTAGGGTATGTAAGATTGTAATGTAGTCTAACTTTTCAAACAATATATTTTTAACATATTTCTTCACTCTGTCACTATCTACTGACAAACTGATGTTAGACAAAGTAATCTCTGAAAAAAACTATAGTCCCCTTGCTTCTCTATCAGCATTTATAAAAACACTAAAAACACAGAGTGACCAGGACAATGACAGCCAATAAAAACAGAGTTTGTAACCAGCCAATTAAAAACAGAGCTTGAATTTGAATCAGCCAATAAAAACAGAGCTTGAATTTGAATCTCAGCAGAGCCTCCCCCTCAGAGCCATATATGGCTCTGAGGGGGAGGGATCAGAATGCTTTGCCTGTTGAAAATTTTTCTAAGTTCTGCACTCTACAGAAAGTTACACATAGCACCTTTAATGAAAATTACTTTCAAACTGAGATTAAAATTAAAATCAGTGTTTTTTCTAGGAATATCCGACTACACGCAAATGCACCATCTGTGACGTAGGAGGATGAACCTCGAGTCTGCGTGTGCCAATGATAACACATCAATTCTCTGCCAGATCGCCTTTTTTTTTGTATAATGCCGTTACGTTGTGTCGCATTTGGGTGTTCTAATATCATCAGTGAACAAGTGAGCCTTTTCACTTTCCCAAAAGATGAAATACTTTGTCAAGTATGGAATAAATAAAGTTGCCCCCGCTCTCGGAGCGCACTCGCTTCCTGAACAGGTAAGACAAAAAAAATATACGGGTGCGGACCTAAATTAGAATCTGCCGTTTCTGCTCATCTAACTTCCTGCTTCCCAAACTGAAGAGAAATCGCTCAAATCTTAACTTAGATTGATAATTTCGTTGTTTTATTTATTGTCCGCCATGAATATTTAATAGGGGCGTTTTAAAGACGTTCATCCTCCTATGTCACAGATGTTGCATTCGCATGTAGTCGGATATTCCAAGAAGAAACACTGATTTTAATCTCAGTTTGAAAGGAATTTTCATTAATTTATCATTTTTTTGCAAAAACAAACAGTTGAATGATACAAGATATATATCTTCTATCATTCCACTTTCAAGATGGCGGCTGAGCAGAGAGGATGTTTTTAGTCAAGCTCCTGTCAGTAGTACCTCCAAAGGAGTATTTGGAGAGCTTGTACTCGCAGTTTTTTGCACTGGATGTGCAGAGAGGAGCGTTGAAAAAGCTGTGGAAATTGGACTGGAACATGCGATCCAGAATTATGAATCTACAAGCCAACGTGTCCGTGAGTTTTTGCTGAGAGTTAGCCTAGCGTAGCTACAAACCGGGTTAATCAAAGCTAACCGAGTTGGGTCACCGTAACCGGGAGCCGTAGCTACGGAGCTGCGGGCTTCGTTAACAAATAAACCGGAAAAATACGCTGGTTGTTACAAAGAAACGCGGGCCGGCACGCTGGAGGTGCTTTGTTGCAGCAAAAGAAAACAACAAAGCTGTGAGTGGAGGCTACAGGCTACAAGCTAATGCTAGCCATGTGCTACTGATAAAAGCTAACGCGGCAAAACACCACAGAGTTGGGGATTGTTGCTACGGGCTACGGCAGGAGGACCGCCGCCTGGAGCTGGGCTGGGCCGAGCGCCGTGAGCGAGCCGGAGGACCGCCGCCTGGAGCTTCGAGCTGGGCCGAGCGCCGTGAGCGAGCCAGAGGACCGCCGCCTGGAGCTTCGAGCTGGGCAGAGCGCCGTGAGAGAACCGGAGGACCGCCGCCTGGAGCTTCGAGCTGGGCCGAGCGCCGTGAGAGAGCCGGGGGACCGCCGGGGGACCGCCGCCTGGAGTTTTGAGCTGGGCCGAGCACCGTGGGTGAGCTGGAGGACCGCCGCCTGGAGCTGGGCTGGCGTCGGAGCTGCGCCTGGAGCTTCTGGAGCTACGTGCTGTGCTAGCTGGGCTACATCGGATCTGCGGCGACCGGGGAGGGCCAGGTGCCGTGCGTGAGCCGGAGGACCGCCGCCGGGCTAGTGAGCAAATCTCTTCGGATAACAGATCTGATTGCTGCAGGCTGCTGAGACCGTGAGTTCTGATCTAATAACTGCTGATCTGGGTGTTGCACTGCTGGGCCACAGCCACCATCGTTAGGCCTGTGAGCCTTGTGGAAGGGCCACGTGGTTCAGCAAACAAACCAAAGACCTGCTACCACTAGATCACAAACTCTGTAAGTATGAGAAATAAAGGGCAAAAGTCACCAGACTCTGTAAGTATGAGAAATAGAGGACATAAATCACTAGACTCGGAGGGAAAAAACTCAGCAGAAATGCAAGACTTTAAAGAATCACTCAACTTTATGGGTGAACAAATAGAAAAATTAACAGCAAAAATGGATTCCCAGGCTGGTCTGGTTAAAGAAATAAGAGAACTGAAAGAACTGATAATTAGCAAAGACAATAAAATTGCTGAACTAGAACGAAAAATAGAGGACTTAGAACAATACACAAAGCAAGACAACGTGGTGATCTCAGGACTTGATGTTAGTAAGTGTCGGACATATAAAAGAGCTCCTAATAACAGTGACCCAAATGAGTATGAATCTCGGGAAGAACAAGAGACTCTGGAGGAGCATTTAGTTACTTTTTTACGGGACATGAACATTGACATACAACATGAGGACATTTCGTTCTGTCACACCCTGCTCAGTAAATCATCAAGATTCAAACCGTCAGTAGTCGTCAAGTTCATTAGCAGAAATACAAAAAACTATGTTATGCATGCAAAAAGAAATCTGCAGGGATCAAAGGTTTACATAAATGAACATCTAACCAAAAAAAAAAGGAAAAATTGCACATGAAGCAAGGTTGTTAAAAAAACAAAACAAAATAGCATCAACATGGACAAGAAATGGATACATCTTTATCAAAACAAAGGAAGGGTCTCAGCCTAAAATTATAAAAGAGCTGACGGATCTGGATGAACTCAGGAGATGAAAAATTACAAATCAATGAAACAACTCACACTCAAAATGGATAAAATATACAGTGAAATCAACAAATACATTAGAACATGACAACATATGAAGACTCAGAACCTAAAATATATAATGTTGAAAATGTGATTGATGCAAATTTTTTTCCTGTAATAAAAGATAGCGAATATTATAATGAAGAGCAGTTTAATGACATCAATATATCAAATGGAGTTCTCTCTATTATTCACTTTAATAGCAGAAGTATAAATGCAAACATATCCAAAATAACAGATTACTTAAAACAGTTAAATAGAACTTTTACGATAATAGCGCTGTCAGAGACATGGCTCAATGATGATAACACAAGTAATATTCACATCGAGGGGTATGAATTATATCATATGAACAGAAATAATAAAAGAGGTGGTGGAGTCGCTCTATTTGTCAATAATGAAATAAAATGTAAATTAAATAGTGAAATGTCAATAATAGTTGATAATATTATGGAAATGATAACAATAGAAATAATAAACAAAAACGATAAAAACATAATAATAAGTTGTGTATATAGATCACCAGGAGCAAATATAGAAATATTCACGGATAAAATCTTGGAGCTAATGGAGAAGAGTTTTAATAAAAATGTTTTTTTGTGTGGAGACTTTAACATTGATATGGGAAATAAAACAGATTCAAATAACATAAGCACATTTATAAACCCAATGTACAGTTTAAATGCACATAATCTCATTTTCATCTCATGTACCACATGCGGTGCAAATGACAATAAAGACTCTCTGACTCTGACTCTGAAATATGTATCCATTGATATCAAAGCCAACAAGAATTACAACTCATAGTGCAACAATAATTGATAATATTTTCACAAATATAACAAATGGGGACGTGATAGGTGGTATCTTAACGACCGACTTAAGTGATCATTTACCAGTTTTCACAATCTATAAAAATGATCAAAGCATCACAAAAGCAGTTACAATGAAGAAAAAGATCATAAACACGTCAAAAAAAGTTTTGGAAAAATTGAAAGAGGATCTAGATAAACAAGACTGGAATGATGTGTATGTTGATGATGCGAACAGAGCATATGATGAGTTTATGAATATCTTGGAAGCTCTGTATGAAAAGAATTGTGTGCAAACAAATTACACAAAGAGAAATACGATTGATCAACCATGGATGACAAAAGGGTTGAGAAATGCTTGTAAAAAAAGAATTATTTGTATTCATGTTTCTTGAAATTGCGAAGTCAGAGCGCTGAAGAAAAATATAAAAAGTATAAAAATAAATTAGTAGGGATTATAAGGAAACATAAGAAAGAATATTATAGTAAATTATTAGATAAAAGTAATGGTGTTGAAAGCAACATGGCGAGTAATGAATAGTGTCCTGAAGAATCATAAAACAAAAACTGGTATTTCAAAATATTTTGTAAAAGACAGCGATGAAATTCATGATGAAAATGAAATTGTAAATGGATTTAATCAATATTTTGTGAATGTTGGATCAAGCCTTGCAGCTAAAATACCAAAAGTAGATAATAATGTGATCCACTCAATTACAGGTTGTGCAAATAGTATTTTTCTAAATGGAACTAACAAAGAGGAAATAATGAATGTAGTAAAAAATCTTACAGACAAGAGATCAAAAGACTGGGTGGACATGGATATGATGTTTGTAAAGGACATAATGAGCCATGTTATTGAGCCGTTTACATACATATGTAATTTATCATTTTCAACAGGAATATTTCCAGATAATATGAAAGTAGCTAAGGTCGTTCCTCTTTTTAAAAATGGTGATAAATGTGTGTTCAACAATTATAGACCTATATCCTTGTTACCACAGTTTTCAAAAATTCTTGAAAAACTATTTGTAAACAGACTAGATCAATTTATAGATAAACAAAATATTCTAAGCAACAGTCAGTATGGGTTTAGAGCAAAAAACTCTACATCAATGGCTCTCATGGAATTAATGGAACAAATAACTACTGCTGTCGATCAAAAACAATATTGTATCAGTATTTTTGTTGATTTAAAAAAAGCATTCGATACTATTGATCACACCATTCTCCTTGAAAAACTGAACAAATATGGTATTAGAGGACCAGCATTACAGTGGGTATCTAGCTACTTAAAAGATAGGAAACAATTTGTACAAATAAATGATGTAAGATCTGACCTCTGTAATATCACATGTGGAGTTCCCCAAGGCTCTGTACTTGGACCAAAGCTTTTTATTTTATATGTGAATGACTTGGTAAATGTGTCAGGACTCCTTAAATGTGTACTTTTTGCTGATGATACCACTTTTTTCTGTTTAGGTGAAGATATAGAACAAATGTTGGAATTGATAAAGACAGAATTTGTCAAGATACAAACTTGGTTTAAAATAAATAAATTATCATTAAATCTAGAGAAAACTAATTACATGATATTCGGTAATAGAAAGAAAACTGTTGATGTTCCACTCAAAATTGAGGATGTTGAGATTTGTAGAGTGAGTGAGGTGAAGTTTTTGGGTGTTATCATTGATGACAAACTGACATGGAAACAACACATAAATTCTGTAAGAATAAAAATAGCTAAATCGATTGCAGTACTGTACAAAGTCAGAGACCTATTGAATGATAAAGCTCTGTATTTGTTGTATAACACAATCATTGTTCCACACTTAATCTATTGTATTGATGTTTGGGGGAATGCGTGTAAAACAATCACAAAGCCTATTTTGTATTACAGAAAAGAGCTGTAAGAATTATCACTAGAAAACATTACCGTCATCCATCAAGTACATTGTTTATGTTTATGTTTATTAAATTTGTTCATTTTTTTTTACAGAAGAAACAATACAAGACAATCTCATTAAATGATAGTGTACAAAATGTAAAAAAAAATGAAAGGTAGCAGAAAGAAGAATAAATCTTATTATATCTGCCCCTTACTTACAA
>JBBPBX010021838.1:20790-32784 GCA_038048925.1 Garcialebias charrua
ACTTGATGGATGACGATAATGCTTTCTAGTGATAATTCTTACAGCTCTTTTCTGTAATACAAAAATAGGTTTTGTGATTGTTTTACACGCATTCCCCCAAACATCAATGCAATAGATTAAGTGTGGAACAATGATTGTGTTATACAACAAATATAGAGCTTTATCATTTAATAGGTCTCTGACTTTGTACAGTACTGCAATCGATTTAGCTATTTTTATTCTTACAGAATTTATGTGTTGTTTCCATGTCAGTTTGTCATCAATGATAACACCCAAAAACTTCACCTCACTCATTCTACAAATCTCAACATCCTCAATTTTGAGTGGGACATCAACAGTTTTCTTTTTATTACCGAATATCATGTAATTAGTTTTCTCTAGATTTAATGATAATTTATTTATTTTAAACCAAGTTTGTATCTTGACAAATTCTGTCTTTATCAATTCCAACATTTGTTCTATATCTTCACCTAAACAGAAAAAAGTGGTATCATCAGCAAAAAGTACACATTTAAGGAGTCCTGACACATTTACCAAGTCATTCACATATAAAATAAAAAGCTTTGGTCCAAGTACAGAGCCTTGGGGAACTCCACATGTGATATTACAGAGGTCAGATCTTACATCATTTATTTGTACAAATTGTTTCCTATCTTTTAAGTAGCTAGATACCCACTGTAATGCTGGTCCTCTAATACCATATTTGTTCAGCTTTTCTAGGAGAATGGTGTGATCAATAGTATCAAATGCTTTTTTTAAATCAACAAAAATACTGATACAATATTGTTTTTGATCGACAGCAGTAGTTATTTGTTCCATTAATTCCATGAGAGCCATTGATGTAGAGTTTTTTGCTCTAAACCCATACTGACTGTTGCTTAGAATATTTTGTTTATCTATAAATTGGTCTAGTCTGTTTACAAATAGTTTTTCAAGAATTTTTGAAAACTGTGGTAATAAGGATATAGGTCTATAATTGTTGAATACACATTTATCACCATTTTTAAAAAGAGGAACGACCTTAGCTACTTTCATATTATCTGGAAATATTCCTGTTGAAAATGATAAGTTACATATGTATGTGAACGGCTCAATAACATGGCTCATTATGTCCTTCACAAACATCATATCCATGTCCACCCAGTCTTTCGATCTCTTGTCTGTAAGATGTTTTACTACATTCATTATTTCCTCTTTGTTAGTTCCATTTAGAAAAATACTATTTGCACAACCTGTAATTGAGTGGGTCACATTTTTATCTACTTTTGGTATCTTAGCTGCAAGGCTTGATCCAACATTCACAAAATATTGATTAAATTCATTTACAATTTCATTTTCATCATGAATTTCATCGTCGTCTTTTACAAAATATTTTGAAATACCAGTTTTTGCTTTATGATTCTTCAGGACACTATTCATTACTCGCCATGTTGCTTTCATATCACCATTACTTTTATCTAATAATTTACTATAATATTCTTTCTTATGTTTCCTTATAATCCCCACTAATTTATTTTTATACTTTTTATATTTTTCTTCAGCGCTCTGACTTCGCAATTTCAAGAAACATGAATACAAATAATTCTTTTTTTTACAAGCATTTCTCAACCCTTTTGTCATCCATGGTTGATCAATCGTATTTCTCTTTGTGTAATTTGTTTGCACACAATTCTTTTCGTACAGAGCTTCCAGGATATTCATAAACTCATCATATGCTCTGTTCGCATCATCAACATACACATTATTCCAGTCTTGTTTATCTAGATCCTCTTTCAGTTTTTCCAAAACTTTTTTTGACGTGTTTATGATCTTTTTCTTCATTGCGACTGCTTTTGTGATGCTTTGATCATTTTTATAGATTGTGAAAACTGGTAAATGATCACTTAGATCGGTCGTTAAGATACCACTTATCACGTCCCCATTTGTTATATTTGTGAAAATATTATCAATTATTGTGGCACTATGAGTTGTAATTCTTGTTGGCTTTGATATCACTGGATACATATTTAAACTGTACATTGAGTTTATAAATGTGCTTGTGTTATTTGAATCTGTTTTATTCATTCAACCTTTATTTATACAGGCTAGCCTCGTTGAGTCACGGGGACTCATTTACAAGAGGGACCTGTCTCACTCACACCAAACAACCATCCACTCTCACACTCACACCTAGGGTCAATTTAGAGTCACCAATCAGCCTAACAAGCATGTTTTTTGGTCTGTGGGAGGAAACCGGAGTACCCGGAGGAAACCCACGCATGCACGGGGAGAACATGCAAACTCCACCCAGAAAGGCCCCGGACCGGGATTTGAACCGGCAACCTTCTCGCTGAGAGGCAGCAGCTCTACCAGTTGTGCCACCGTGCTGCCGTATTTCCCATATCAATGTTAAAGTCTTCACACAAAAAAACATTTTTATTAAAACTCTTCTCCATTAGCTCCAAGATTTTATCCGTGAATATTTCTATATTTGCTCCTGGTGATCTATATACACAACTTATTATTATGTTTTTATCATTTTTGTTTATTATTTCTATTGTTATCATTTCCATAATATTATCAACTGTTATTGACATTTCATTATTTAATTTACATTTTATTTCATTATTGACAAACAGAGCGACTCCACCACCTCTTTTATTATTTCTGTTCATATGATATAATTCATACCCCTCGACGTGAATATTACTTGTGTTATCATCATTGAGCCATGTCTCTGACAGCGCTATTATTGTAAAAGTTCTATTTAATTGTTTTAAGTAATCTGTTATTTTGGATATGTTTGCATTTATACTTCTGCTATTAAAGTGAATAATAGAGAGAACTCCTTTTGATATATTGATGTCATTAAACTGCTCTTCATTATAATATTCGCTATCTTTTATTACAGGAAAAAAATTGCATCAATCACATTTTCAACATTATATATTTTAGGTTCTGAGTCTTCGTATGTTGTCATGTTCTAATGTATTTGTTCATTTCACTGTATATTTTATCCATTTGTAATTTTTCATCTCCTGAATTCATCCAGATGCGTCAGCTCTTTTATCATTTTAGGCTGATATTTATATATATATATATTTATATATTTTTTTAGACATTATTTTATCAACTGAAGTTATTGAAGTTCCATGATTTGGTAGACTATAATATTTTATCAGTTATGTATAGGGCTCAAAATAATGCATTACCTTTAAATATCCAAATGCATTTTGTTAAAAGACAAAGTTGTTATAATCTTAAGGGGACAGAGATGTTTGTAAAACCACAATTCAGAACTAGTTTGAAGGGACGTTCTACCTCAATCCAGGGAATTAGATTATGGAATGGCTTGGAGAATGTAGTTAAAAATGCCAAGTCAATGTTTACATTTAAGAAAATGATCAAAACGAATGTGTTAAAAAAATATATGAAATAGCGTAATGTGTATTGTATTAGTTAGAAAATTAGAAAGAGTTAGTCATTTTTTACTGTTGGTTGAAGATTATTATGGTAAATGGTAAATGGAGCTTATTTATATAGCGCTTTCCAGCCCCCTGTGAGGAGCCCCAAAGCGCTTTACAATACCAGCCATCCACCCATTCATTCAGACATTCATACACCGGTAGTGGTAGCCTGCCTTACAAGGCGCCATCCAGACCTACCGGGAGCAACTTGGGGTTAAGTGTCTTGCCCAGGGACACAACGACACATGGTGGGCGGATGCGGGATTCGAACCTCAAACCTTCCGATCAGCGGTCGACTGCCATTACCACTACACCACGGCCGCCCCCATTATTATTGTTGTTTAATCTGATTGTTGGAAAATGTTGGTTGAAGATTATTATTGTTTACATGGTTGACTATTATTGTTTAATCTGATTGTTGGAAGTAAGGGGCAGATATAATAAGATTTATTCTTCTTTCTGCTACCTTTCATTTTTTTATATTTTGTACATTATCATTTATGGGATTGTCTTGTATGGTTTCTTTTGTAAAAAAATGAACAAATTTAATAAACATAAACATAAACATGAAAAGAAGGAAGATGATGTCACAGACACTTTAAAATCCTTTGTAGTTCTCACCAACAGATTACAAGACTTTATGTCCAACGTAATACACAGAGACCAAAATGGGAGCATCTTAGGCTGGCAGGGATTCCATAATGTCTGGATTTTTATTTGTATCGTTCAAAGTCCAGAGGACTCCACAGATAGAGCCCACCTCTCCACCTCCCACCATCCTAGGACTATAAGATTTTTGATAAAGTGGAGTGGCCATACATTTTCGATGTCTTAAAATAACTGGTTTTAAATAAATATTCATACAATAAATTCAGTTAATACTTTATAACCCTGCTACTGAGTTAAGAACAATTTTAAATAAATTAGACCCAATTACAATAATAAGAGGTTGTTGTCATCGATGTCCATCATTGTCATAGCTAATGTTCATTTTGGCAATGGAACCACTTGCTATGGCTGAGAGGACACAAAGAAATTACAGGAATTAAAACTAGACAGATGGAGCACAAAATTTCCTCTCATGCCGATGATATTATTTTCATCTCAAACAAACATTCGATCCCAGCACAGCTGATCTTAATTAATCAATTTAGTTATGTTTCGAGATATACCAAAATTAAATCGTAATCCTCTATTCTGTTATTTGATATAGGAGAAGAAGAAAGTGTACTGCCAAAAAAAAAATTCCCATTTAAATCAGCATATCAATTGACTTACTTGAGAATACAAATTGGGCCTAAACTTTATTTGATAGAAGCAATCAATTACATAGCTTTAACGGAATAATTAACACATTTAATTAGCAGATTGATGCTTCTGATTTCATCCCTAATTGGTAGAAATAATGTAATTAAAATTAGTTTTAAGCTTAAGATACTATATTTATTTAAAACTATCCCTCTCCAACAACCTAGAGATTCTTCCACAACATAATCAAATTATTTGGTAGATTTATTAGGGAAAATGAACCTACCTTACAACAAAAAGAGGGATTTAAAGTGTCCAAGTATAAAGTGGAACTACTGGGCTGTGCAACAAAGAACAAGAAATTTCTACTTTGGGACAGGATTTATTCCACAATGGCAATAAACTGGATTTGATGGCTTAAATTCCCCTTTCCCATTGCATGTGAATGTCAATAAACAGTCAAAATTATTTACACAAACAATAGTAGTTATATAGTAAGGAATATGATTAAAGTATGGTTTGAGGTGAAAAAGTACCTCAAGGAGCCCAACATATATACCCACTACATCCCAGGCAACAGATTTTAAGTCTCTTTTGGAATCTCTCAACCTCACCCAACATGTGGACGCCCCTACGCACAACAGGGGGCATACTCTGGATTTGGTGATTACAGACACTGTACTCATCAATAACTTATCTGTATATGACCTGGGTGTCTCAGACCACAGGGTCATCTCCCTGGAAGTGCCTTCAACTTCGCCTTCTTCTAACCCAAAACGACCCATCCAGTTCCGTGACTATAAAAACATCTCCCCTGATGTTTTGTCTGCTGATCTTCACGCCCTGACCGCCGTCAATCACTCATCTGCAGATGACTCTGTGAATTATTACAACCAATCTCTCCAGGAGCTTCTGGACCTACATGCTCCCTTGAAGACAAGACTGGTGTCTTTCTCCCGTTCAGCCCCCTGGTACACTGGTGAGCTGCGCAGGATGAAGGCAACTGGCCGTGCTATCGAGAGACGTGTAAAATCATCTGGTCTCTCGGTACATAAGCAAGCGTACAAAGAACATCAGAAAGCGTACGCCTATTCTCTTAAAGAAGCACGCTCCAAATATTACTCCAACATCATCAACACCTGCCCTGGAAACTCTAAACAGCTCTTCTCCACAATAACTCATCTGCTTAATCCCATTAAACAAAATCATGAGGACTCTGTTCAAAAATGCGACCTGTTCCTCTCATCATTTAAAAACAAAGTCAACACTATCAGATCCCAGCTCCACAACCTCCCTGATCTTAGTGTGCCATCTACCCATCTGCTTTCTGGGACCCTGAGCAGCTTTGATGAAGTTGTTCAGAGTGAGGTAGAGACCATCCTCAAGAAAATGAAGCCTTCATCCTGCGCCCTGGATCCCTTCCCCTCATCTCTCATAAAATCCAATCACTCTGCAATAAGCCCATTAATCACACAAATAATAAATCAGTCTCTACAATCTGGTCATGTTCCACTGCCTCTAAAAACTGCCATCATTAGGCCTCTTCTGAAAAAATCTAATTTGGATCCCGACATTTTTTCAAATTACCGGCCAATTTCCCACCTCCCATTTCTGTCCAAAGTGCTGGAGAAAGCAGTTGCTGCTCAGCTGCAGGAACACCTACAGCAACACTCTCTGTATGAGAAGTTCCAATCTGGATTCAGAGCAGCTCACAGTACTGAGACTGCATTGTTGAGAGTAACGAATGATGTCCTCATGGCTGCTGACACTGGTTCTCCCTCCATCCTTGTCCTCCTTGACCTCACTGCAGCCTTCGACACTGTGGACCATAGTATCCTCCTCCACCGTCTTCATGTGGAGGTCGGTCTCTGTGACACTGTCCTGGACTGGTTCAGATCTTTCCTCTCCAATAGGCTGGAATGTGTCAGTCTTGGCAATGCCACTTCCCAGACAGTCGGTGTCTCCTGTGGTGTACCTCAGGGGTCAGTTCTGGGCCCCCTGCTGTTTTCCCTTTACATGCTGCCTTTGGGTCAAATTATTAATCAGTTCAACATTTCCTTTCACTGCTATGCCGACGACACACAACTTTACATCAGGACTGGAGCATCATCATCATCCCTATCTCCATCTTCACTCACTGCTCTCACTGCACTCACTGCTCTCTCTGCCTGCCTGGAGGAAATAAAGGCATGGATGAATCAAAACTTTCTTCAACTGAACTGCTCCAAAACCGAGGCCATATTGATTGGCACCCCTCACCAGGTACAAACATCAACTTTAACCACAATCTCCTTCTCTGGTCAAGACATCCCCCTCTCCACCTCTGTTACAAATCTTGGAATAAAAATGGACTCTCATCTCACATTTGAAAATCACATTAAGCATCTGTTTAAAACCTGCTTCTTCCATCTTCGAAACATCTCCAGACTTCGCCCATCTCTGACTTTTTCTGATGCTGAGAAACTCGTCCATGCCTTTGTCTCCTCCAGGCTCGACTACTGCAACTCCCTGTTTATTGGTATCCCTGGCAAAAACATTCAGAAGCTTCAATATATTCAAAACAGTGCAGCTAGGATTCTGTTGAGAGTTCGCAAATTTGATCATATTACACCCATTCTCCATAACCTCCATTGGCTTCCTGTCACCTACAGAATTCAATATAAAACTGCTCTCATTACCCATCAATGCTTGCACGGCACTTCACCTGACTATCTAAAGGACATTCTTGCACCATATTCATCCACCCGGTCTCTACGGTCACAGAACAGTAATTTACTTCATATTCCTCGGACCAAATTGAGGACCATGGGAGACCGAGCATTCTGTGTGGCTGCCCCCCGCCTGTGGAACTCCCTCCCTGATGACCTGAGAGCTCCACAGTCACTGGTTGACTTTAAAAGCGGCATTAAGACTTTTCTTTTTAAGCAAGCCTATTCTGCTTTCACATGATTTTATCTTTGATCTTAGCTGATATCTTTATTGATTTTACTTGATTTTATCACTTGTTTTATTTTATTTATTTTTTAAGCAAGCCTAAACATACATGATTTTATCTTTGATCTTAGTCGATATTATTGTTGATTTTATTTGATTTTATCACTTGTTTTATTTTTATCTTTACCTTGTTACACATTGTAGCACTTTGAGATTTTTATTAATGAAAAGTGCATTACAAATTGAATTCATTATTATTATTATTATTATTATTATCCCCATCCTGAAATTACTGCTTTAGCCCATAGAATGTTGTGTTTATGAACTGGGTGTCTAAAGCCTTAAAAAAGATTCAAGATTTGTATCCAACCAAATTCAATGTTATAACATCATTTGAAGAACTTAAATGTATACAAAATTGGAAAACAAATGTTTTTTTCTAAATTCCTACAACCCAGAAATTACATAAATACAAGCTGAAATGGATGCATAACTGAACCCTTAGAATCACAACTGGAAAAATGTTTGGTTTTAAACAACTTAAGTAAAGGAACAATATCAGAACTTTACAATCTGTTAATGACAAATTAATCAGGAAACTGTGATATAATATGAGCAATATGGGGGGAAGAATAGGGAGTGGAGTTTCTCCATGAGGCTTCAATTTGCTTTAGAATTCACATTCAATCCACAAATAAGACATCTAGATTACTACAATATAAATACTTTTGTAGACTGAGAACATACATTACACCAGTTAAATTAAATACATTTGACTAATATTTCAGATACCGGTATGTGTATAAAATGTATGAAGGAGAAGGGGATACTATTACATTGCCAATGCAACAGAATTAGGGCTATTGGAGGAAGATTGGGAAATAAATTTAAATGCATGAGGGCCAGTATCCTGCATGTTTTACTTGTTTTCCTGCTTCAACATACTGTACTTGTAACAGATTTACCTTTTATGCTCTATATAAGCTTGTTTATCATCCATTGCTTCAAATAAGGAGTGCTGAGGTATATAGACATATAAAACAAGCAAGATACTGGCCCTCAATGACTAGGGATGGACATCCTTGATATAGGCAGTGTTTATATGTTCTTCTTGTGTCTTGTCAATTTTTTCTATGGTATTTTTTTTTTAAATAAACCTTTACCAGAAAATATGCATTGAATGGGGTGTGTGTTGTTTTACATGTTTTGTCTTGCAACACACTTATGGGGAACAATGGAAGTGAACAGTAGTTCTTGTTTAGTGTGATCTGCTCTCTCTCTCTCCTGTAACCCTGCCCTAATAATAATAATAATAATAATGTATTTTCCTGTCATCTGCGTATGTTTCCCATACACAAACGAAATTCGTCTCTGCATTTAACCCAACCACCTACCAGGTGGTGCAGTGAGCAGCCATAGAAAGCGCTCGGGGAGCTGGAGAATTAGATGTGCACTCATAGACACCCCAAGGTGTGTAGTGGCCGGGACGCGAACCCGCGTCCTTCGGGTCCCAAGTCAAAAGCCCTGCCACTACACCATCTTGGCTCCATAGACTGATAAAGTGAATGAAATGTAAGCTGTCACATGTAAATGATTTTGTTTCTACTAACGCAGTTAGAAACAAGACTATGGGAAAGTATTGTGATCTAAACGATTGGACAATAAATAATCTCGCCATATCAAATTTGGTAAAAATCAGAACTCAAATGCGAAACAAAACTCATTTGCTTGAATAATAAAAAATAAAAATAAAATAATAATAATAATATATATATATTTTTTTTTTATTAAACAAGAAACAAAACAAAAGGCTGATGAAGCAGAACTACATACGGTACTTACAAATGAAACTTGGAGTCTTGGAAGAACAAACATGACGCACAATGCCTGGACAAGGGACAAACAAACTGTCAGTTTTTAGATAGCACTAAATGACTGATAATGACAAACACCTGGGGCTGGACATTGAGTGTCTGATGAAAATGGGATGGAACAGGAGCTGAACTATATGAGGAGAAAATTACTGGGGAAGCTGAACACAAGTAAAACAAAATACAAAAATCAAAGAAATTCCAAATAAACAACACACAAGATGCAGATCCAGGCAATATGGTGACTAGCATCTCTTTTGACACCTGACTTTAACATACAGGTATACTGTTAATAATCTATTCCAAAGCACATTTAGCATTGATATGAGCACAGCCAGGAAGTAATGCAAATTAGTAGCTCACAGAAACAATAATTTAACCTGAGCATTCACATTATTTCATTATTAAAGGGACTAATGTAACGAAAAAGTCCTAATAAGGAACCAGCTTCTTGCCTGGTGCACATTTACAAAATCATATCTTTATTTTATTTTACTTTTTTTTCTGATGAGGATAACACATTATAACAATAACATGCACAGGTAAAAAAAAGTGGCAGTAACAGAACAAGGTAAAAAGTGAATCAGCACTCCAACACTGGAAGTTTCAAACTGAACCAAAAGTTCACTACCGGTAACTATTATTATCATCACTTTTTTTTCATTATAATACACAGTAAATGTGGTTAAGATAGAATATATGAACGTATCTAACAATAATGGCAAATAACTTGTAACCTAAATTATACAAAGATGGAAACACAGAGTTTTGTGTATTATTTGACATTTGACTCGTTAGAAAAACACATTTTATTTGGTCTGCACATCTGAAAGGGTTGGATTAGATACACTCAGACAGGATTCAGGATCATCTTTTTTAATCTAGTTTTTGTTTTGTTTTATATATATCACACTATTTCATTTGTATCAAACACATTCATACTTGTACATTTGATGTTAGATCAAAGAGGCGTGCATTTGTTTTTTTTTCTTTATTCTTTGAAAACTAGTATATACTTTGTAAGTGGATGTCATGACTGCAGCAGACACACAGCTCAGGGCTCTGCTGGAGGTAAAACATCAAATTAGAGCTTGGACAACTACAGCTTACACTACATTCAGCAGTGACATTTCTCAAGTGAAACTGAACATCTAAAATTGAACCACTTCCAAGTTTAAGAGAAGCACGCCACACTGTTAACACAGTTCATGCTTTGGATTAGTGCAGTAAAAGCAGAAAAGATTACTTGTTTTCAGTCAGATTTAAAGACAGCTATGCTTCTTTATGACTTGTTTTACCCATAATCATTTGAAATGCAGTAACCAAACTATTATTTAAAAGAGAACAACTTGACTTTCTTGAAAAGTAAATGCAAGCAAAGAAACATAATAATTCTCAATGCCTTCAATATGTGTGCATTTGCACCTTTTGAGGTAAGCCACTGCAAAAACATCAAGTCAGACATCAGGCTGTCAAGGTGTCATTCACCGCGGACTTTGCCCACCATCACTGAGTGCCCTCTCCTCCCTGGCTGTCTTCTAACTTAGTGGTTCACATTCCTTCAGGCTCATTTCCTCATCTGTCAAAGATTGTGCTTTTTGGGAGGGTCAGGTGGATTCTGAAAACTGCTGGTATTTCTTACAGAGTGAACTCTTCACTTCAAGCTCCTGGCCTCTGTACATCCTACAGAAAGATCCAAGGTGAAGCTCTTACAGACAGGGTCACATGATATCGCATGGTTTCCCAAATCAAAGTGAGCTAGCAACAGAAACAAAGGTTGTTTCCTGGTTTGTAATTCAGTCTTATTTGATTTCCATTATATATTGGTTCTGTCATGTTATAAGTGGCACCTCCAGAATTGCATTAATGATAGAAGGCCAATAAAAAAATAAAAAATTAAAAGCCACAACATGATTTCAGAAAATGTATCATTCTGTTTTTGAACAATGATTTGAAGACTGTATCAATACGAGAGTTAAGTAATTGCCAACTGATGTAGCTCGGTTTATCTTATTTTTCTGATAATGTGATGTGCAGAGACCAGAACAGATAACGTTTAAAGCTCTACAGCAGTCTAATTTGAATGTGTTGCATAGCTTCTCATAAACTTGTAATGCCACAAATTGTCTTTACTTTAGGCTTTTTTGTTATTTTCCCTAAAAAAGTCAGAAGCACATATTTAATTGGAAGAAGCACATTAAATAAAATGTTTACTACAAAGTAAAAACAAGCTTTTTTTAAGTTTAAAGCTTCTAATTCTTCTAATTATTTGAAAAATATTTTATGTGCTTGTTACTGTGTATTTTTGTGACCAAAAAGGATATTTAATATGTCTAAAACTGTGAATAAAAATATAAAAAATAGGTTATCCCCCCCCCCCCCACACACACACACAGATCGGCATATACCACAAAGTAAGCATGCAATTTGAATCATAAGTGTAAGATATATGTACTCTACCATTACATGGAATCATGGGCAGCTAAGTATAGATG